>CM042013.1:11207525-11377525 GCA_023525715.1 Cichorium intybus | reverse complement strand
TCAAGCTAGATGGATCCGATGATTTAGTTTTGTATAACTAATATAATTTGATGACAACATGACGTTAATCAATTGTTTTTTTTTTTTTTGGAAAACGTCGAATCGCAAATTAGTATCGCAAATTAATTCCGAAGACGGATCGACAAATAATATTGATAATTATGTATCGATTGGTCGCTAAAATAAATTCAATTATTTTTATTTTATTACCGAATTTCGTCCAGAAATCAGATTTGATCATTCACGACCAGATCTTATTATAGAAAGGTAGAAGGAGACTATTTCGTTGTCGGACGAAATAAAATACGAGATAGAAAAATTAAAACCAACTTGAAGATCGTTGATTCTTTCGTCGTTGAAACTGCACGGAATGACTCGTGTCCTTAAAGGTTTTTACAGCGCTCGTCGGTTGTAAGCTATCAGCGTAAAACCTCAGGATTTAATAAATAATATTGTTCATTCCAACAGCTATGAAATAACAGATAAACACAAATCGAATACTCAGAAACGAGAAGAAAGTGAAATCACAGAGAGAGGAAAGAGGAGAGAGATCTTAGGCGTAAAATAAATGAGATTTGGGAGACCTTATTTATACTGGCCGAAAATTACAGATATCAACGGATTTAAATTTTAAAATTCAAAATTCAAAATCTAGATAATAATCTAATCCGAAATTTGAATCTGGATAACCTCATCCTACTTAAATCTAATAGTTATCCAATATCCAACCACTTCAAGAATTATCCTGCAATTACCCAGATTCCGGACTATTGACCGGTCAACCCACGAAGTCAACGCAACTTGTTGACCGGGTCGGTACACCCCACCCCATCCGACCCGAACCTCGTTAAAAACTAAAAGCTCCTCAGCTCCTGATGTGTTGTGCAAAGTATGCGTAATCGCGCATTTTAGCAAACATCGCGTCTTGCGTCTAAAGCCCGACTTGGCATGCATTTGGGCATCGCCCATCCCTTGACCCATTTAAAGCCTTTCAAGGCTTACGAAAGGAATAAGTTTATAAACTCACAAAACCTTCTTTTCCCCATCAACGTGGGATAAAGGAAATTAACAACTTGCACTTTCCTTAAAATTCCAATAGAATCTATATATTTGTTATAATAAATATTATATTATTTGAATCATATTTATTTAAAAATCTAAAAAATATCTTATTAAATTAATATATTAAAGTCTTTTATTTTTTAATTATAATATAACTCTTCAAACTTTAATCTGATATACTTAATTTATTAATTTAAAATTATATATATATTGTTTTGCAAAATTCGTTTGTGTGTAGAAAAAACTATTCATTTGGTTTTTTCTATCTCCAGAACCATAATTACTAAATTTAAATCATAGTATAATTGATAAAACATAGGATACAAATTGAAAATAAGTTTCTATTTGGAAATAGCAAATTTGAATCTTTTTATAGAAAATTTTTATATTTACATTTTTTCCCCTCAACTAATTTCGAATTAATTGTTTTCAGCCCTATTTATTATAAATTTATATTATTGGTAATTCGTAAGTTACGATTCCAGTCCTTTATTATATTTTAAAGTTACATTTTTCGTCCATTACGTTATTTGTCTTTGCCGAGCTGCGTTTTTCAATATATCGGGCTTCCGCAGCATCGCGCGGACAGTCCGAATACTAGTTCGATATAAATATTAAGTTCCTAATCCTAGCATTTTATGTTCAATAATATAATATAATTCAATATGTTAATTTGTATATACGTTTAGATTTAAAACATAATCGAAGTATCAAATAAATTTCAAAATTTTGTTTGAAGGCTGTTTTTTCTTTTTCAAAATACCTAAACATTTAAAAATGATTTTGAAGTTATATGCTAAATCGAAATATCAAAATTATATAAAAAATTAATTAAAACCGTTTTTTATAATAATTTGAATTTTGAAAAGAGCTATTTTTAATGATTAAAAATAATAATAGTTAAAAATATATATATATATATATATATATATATATATATATATATAAAATTTATCTTGAAAAATATAGTTGATATTTAAATTAACAGTCATGGTCGAAATTAAAAAATAGACGAATTAGTTATTTCTAAATTAAATTAAAATATGTTTATCTATATTTATTAACAATAATTAGTTAAATCAAATCTCAAATCAAAATACCAAATTAATAAACCAAATTTGACCAAAAACATTTTATATAATAATAAAAAATTTCTAAGCAAATAGGTTTTATCTACTTAAAATTAGTAATAATAACAAATACCATAAAATTATAAAGTATGTTATACTACCTTAAAAAATTAATATTTAAAAAAATAATCATGATTGATATAAAATATTCTATAAATTATTTTAAATTAGTTAACTGCAATAATAGTTAAAAAATACTAAATAAAAAAATTATGATAAATTTTATTTGCATGGAACCTGTGGGGATGATATGATTCTAAAATATGTTTAATCATGATTGATATAAAAATATTCTAATAAATTATTTTAAATTAATTAAGTATAACAATAGTTAAAAAAATATTAAATAAAAATTTTTGATAAATTTTATTCGCATGGAACTTGTGGAAATGATATGATCCTAAAATATGTCTATCTAAATTGATTAACCATTATAATAGTTAAAAATAAAAATTCATCAAAAATTAAATTTAGTTTTATTTTAATATGCAAACTCTGAGTAGATGTTATAAAGAAGATAGGGTTTTTAATAAATATATTTATATTACAACATATGTTAAATACTTAAATTATGTTATAATAACTTATTATAAGAATTAGTATTTCAATGTTAATAATAATGACATAGTTATTTTTAATAACATATATTTATCAATATGTTAATGATATTATCATATTTCACATAACACTCAGACATTCAATTAGTTTTATATATAAAAATATGAGCTAACAGGAAGCAAAGAATACAAAAAATAGAAAAAAAAAGTGAGATATACATTCCAGTGTAGGTTTGCAACACCACTCAATCTATATAAATAAATAGTTATATTTTCTTCTGATAGTTCAATATAGATTTAATAACGTTTGCACCTCATGTGTAAATGCCCCACTTAAACACTAGTTAGAGAAAAAAAATTAAAGGAATTCATGAAAGGGAAAAGGCTTTATGTTGGTATGACACCCGTAAACTTGACATGCAAGCTTTTGGAACACTTAGAAAGTTCAAGTAAATGTATGTAGTGTAAGATATAAGTCACTATAATAGCATGGAAATATGTAAGTCAAGTTGGCATGTGTCCTAAGTTGTGTTATTTGAAACCCTTGTGCAAGTCAAATTATAGTGCAAGATTTGAATAGTCCACATAGTTATATGTAAACCTAAGAAAAAAAAGGACGTGAATGCAAAAATAATCAAGTGATTTGGACTTTGGATGTGAAAGTTATGTTAAAACAATAATACAAAGTGTTTTGTGCTACCCAAGCACAAACTATAATTTTGTACGACCTTAGCTAGCAAGTTTTTTTTTTACTTTTAGTTGAGATTTTCCTATACATTGCATGCATACTATAAGCACATAAGTGTAAAGTATACACAACTCGAGGTGGTCAAAAAGTAGGTTTACCTTTAATAGATAAGAAAAGCCATATGTGTGTTCAATTTCATTTGCTTCTGTTCTAGACTTTAAAAGGCGACCAAGATAGCCATTTAACATCATTTCTTAAGCATGGATTAAAAATATTTAATCATTCCCTACCAAAAATAAAAAGGTATGAACTCTCACATCTTCATTGTTCTAATTAGGCAGAAGTTGGGGTTTGATCATATCATGGGTATGAGGTGGTTAATTGATTCTTTATATTAATAGATGATACTAATCAATGTTAGGTGATATGAGGGTACTTATACAAGTTCTTATACTCCATGCGATAAGCCAAACCAATGGTATTCATGTATGTGACCTAAACCCAAAGTATATAAATGATAAAAGTGGAACTTTTACGTTAATAGGGATTGTTATGGCCATATATCATACTTAAGAATTATGTAACCTGAATTTTTTAGCATCAACAAGATGTAAAACATAGGTAGTTATCTAACTAAGGCTTATTTAGTACTATTTAAGTGGTATATTAACAACAAACACCTATGGTGATAAAACGCAACGCTTGCGATTTGTGGAAGCAAAGAAATACATGGAATTGAAAGTATTCAACCATACCACCTTAAAATAAGTAACATATGAATTTAAATGATGATTGTGAAATTTTATGTTATATTGGAAATTTTGGTCACATGAGATTGCTCAGTGATCTAAGGGTAGTACTATGGAAATGGGCCCATAAGACACTACCTAGTGATTTAAGGGTAGTGATCAAGCGGATGGGTTACTAGGTTACTGACACTATATAATAATCCAAGGACAGTGTGTAGAGAACCATCACAATAAATAAGTCATCGATACTATCTATTGAATCGAGGATACTATATAGAGAATGATAATAATGGTTGCATTCAAGTGATTTGTGGCCAGCTCACTCGAAAAGTATTTCAAGACAAATATGAATGCACAAGTAGTTTTAAATGATGATTATGAATTGTTATATTGATATGTCATTTTTGAAGGGTTTTCTAGCAATCAATGAACAAATAAAACTTATGGTTCACATGCAACCCTAGAAAGATCTATGTTTTCTTCTATGAAGATAATAAACTAAAACCCTAATGCCAACAATTATTTCTAAAGATCAAATAAAGAATAACCAACCTTTTGATCTTGTTCTTGAAGCCAACAGCAAAACAATCCTGCCTCAAATGCAAGTCACACCCAAAGCAATGGAGAAGAGAGTCCAGCAGAGTTTTTCTGGTTGAAGTTGGCGCAGGTTTTGAGCCTCCAGAGGGTTCCTTATATAGCCTCCAAGAGGCTACAGCTGAAACCCTAGAGAAGCCCCTTAATGGACAATCTTGTTATCCAATTGGGCAAGCCTCCAAAAACCCTAACTAGGGTTTCGAAAATATGGAGATAGCCTCCATAATTTCGTCCAACTTGAGGCTTCCACTGGCTAGCCTTTTATTCAACTATTGAATAATTACAAAACCAGTCCCTGTATTTTTAATTAATTAAATTAATCACCAAATTAAATTCCAATTTAATTCTAGATTAATTTCTAATTAATTATTATAGTTTCTAATTAATATATTATCACTTTAATATATTAATAAACTATTTATTTATTTCTATTGATTTATTAAACAATTAATAAATCAACATTTCTCTCTACTGAACTCTACACAAAACCTCCAGCTATGAGGGCAACCCAAATGGACTTTGCTTCAATTAACAAGATAAATATAAATATAAAGTCATGGCTTAGACACCTAATCCAACAATTTTTATATGATGTTAGTCTTACTTTTGATATGCATATGATACTTATGCTAGGCATAAATATATTAACTTACTCACCAAGCTTCTTATATGTTTATACTTGCCTTTATGTCTCAATATTATTGGTGTGGGTATTAGTGGTTATGCATAGGACTTTAGTTAGTCAATATATGGTATGTGAAGACCTAAAAGACGATTGTTTTGTAGATTTTGTTATATATGGATGTAACAACTGGATTTTCCAATATATAACTATGTTTTATTTATGCCATGAATGGTATGACTTTTATCCTTTTGCTAAATATGAAGATACACCAACTTATGAAAATGTTTTTTTAAAATGAAAGTTTTGAGTGTACTTTGTATTAATTTTTGGAAAATTGTAAATTGGTATTAGAGCCATGTTTTGAATGAACTAGGAATCTAAGTATAAATTCTTATAACTAAACCACGAAAAGAGAGGATTTGCATTTGACGTTAGGTTGGTCAACTATATACATTGCTGATTAGAAGTTATATTCTTATGTTTTATGCTTATCTCAATATAGTTAGCACAAGAAACTTTAAATGTCGATGAGGGGTAGGAAGAGGAGGTTGGGGATAGATAATCTACATTGTCGGAACCTCACATCGAGAAGCGTAACACCTTTTTATTTTTATTTTTGTAATTATTTATTTAATTGTTTGCTTAGACCCCATTTTAGAAAACACGGTTAAATAATTAGTTACGGATTATAAAAGATAATAATAATAGCAAAAAAATAACTATAATAATAATAATGCTGGTAATTTAATTTAAATAATAATTATAATCAAAACAATTAAACTTAAGGTGTACAATTAAGTTGAGGGATTAATAAAGACCATTTAGAAACCTTAGATTGTTAAGTCTTTAGGTATATGGATTATTGTTGTCATCATGGAAACTTGAAGGGGTTAAGGTGCCATTTCTCTTTTGTGCTTCATGCAAATCGTTGACTTTGGGGGAAAGGAAAAAGTCTATCCTTATTCCTTCATAACTCTCACAATTAAAACCTACTTTAACCTACTTTAAGTTACATTTAAGCTTCAGTAGTCCAACTTCCTTGTTCCATTTCTTTTCCAAGCCAAAAGCAAGAGAGAGAGAGAGAGAGAGAAAGAGAGAGAGAGAGAGAGAGAGAGAGAGAGAGAGAGAGAGAGAGAGATAGAGACGCTAGAGATAGGGAGGAAAGTCAAGAAGACAAGCAAAGTTATGCTAGTTGGTGTTGCTTCACATAACAAGTAAGTGTTCCTTTTATTTGAAGTCGTTTTCTATCGGAACCACCCCCATAGCACCACCACCAAAACACCACCGTGGGTTGTGGTTGTGTTTAGGATTTGAAAATGAGACCTTAAGGTGGAGTTTTAACAGTGTTCTTGCTGTCCCAACATGAAATACACAATAGATACACATGAATTTTGGTAACAACAAACTTCCCTGTTCTTGCAGACCTTTTTGTGAAAAAAAGCTGAATTATAGAAAACCACCACAGATAATTTTTTTTGGAAATTGAGTCTAGTTTCTAGAAATACTTGGATAATCTCATTTGGAATTATCGTTCAAAAGTTATGGTCAAAGCACTGAACAATGGTCTAAAACATTGATGTAGTGTACAAACACAAAACACAGATTAATCCTGTTGATTGCCCGAATACCAGGACAACCTCTTCTAACCAACGTTAATTCAACAAATCACATAGTTAGGCTTAAATTTTGTTCAAACCACAAACTCATCTAGAAAGCATTTTCTGGGCTCAAAAATGGGTAAGGCCCCTCCGGGACCTTAAGAAGTTGTGCTCCTCGTTCAAAGCTTCGATTCGACTGGTCGCATGCCCAAAACGGAGCCCCGTAGCCAAAGTTATGATCATTTCCGTAAAGCCCCTTTTGTCACACGATCTTGGGCCTCTAGAAACATAAGGACCCGTTCCACCACACTAGAGCCCGCATCAAACATCTTAATAAAAAAATTCATGAATTTACCTTATAAGTCCTTAATGAATGAAGACTTAATGAATCAAATATTTTGGCATTAAAGAAATCTTTTTTTAAGCTAATAAACATATGTAAAGGAATAATCTTAATGGGTTAAGATGCAAACCAAAACCTTAATGTGAACTTATTATTTTATGTGGAAAAAACCTTAGCTTTGTTATCTTAATAGTTAAGCTCAGTCTTAACCATTTAAGAAGATTTCATTGTACATTCTTGTTAAGAACTCCTATCTCACTAAAATTAATAGGTTAAGTGCTTATTGATTAAGTGCTTAAGAGTTGGGTTAAATAGAAACTTAAACATAGAGAATGTTATGATTTCATTTAATTTGCCCATGCTTTGTAAATTAAAAATCACCAAAAATTCCAAAAAAATCATTTGATGGTAAGGCCAGAGCCTGTAGTTTGGTATGGGAGTCTTGTGTCGTCCATCCAAAGGCCATGTCTTGATTCCAACCCCAATTTTGGTGAAAATTACAATCATTACAACCTGGTTCGGAAACTAACAAATTAGGATGCTTAACTTATAAAATGCATAAATAATTTTAGAAATTCCAAATGACATAAGGTTAAGGTTTGTGGCTTGGGTTGGATGACTACCGTCTACCATACTCAATTGTGCTTACATGCTTAATTTTAAACTGAGTCGTTCTCTTGTTGACACTTTGTATAAGATTGTCCCCGATTTCCCTCCTGTCTAAAGTTCAACTTCATACCATAGTTTCTGTCACATAGTCTTGCCCGGACACTTCATTATCTCACAGCTACTTGATATGACTTATAACTTGTCATGAAACAAATATATCTATTCATAGGCGACTCTCAGATGCATCTTAATAAATTCTACAAGGAACCATTGATGCTGTCTCCAATTTTTCGCTTTCTATACCCGCACACTTATCATTTATTCTGATGTAGATTTGGGAGGTTGTCCAATTTTGTTGGAACGAAAAATGGTCCATTTACATGTCATTCCATATTGTCCTATTCCATTCCTCTCGGTGACAACTTCATCTCGTGGTCATCTAACAACAATCGGAGATCTATCATTTTATTTCCATAGTCAAGTATTGATTCGTTGCCAATGTTGTAGCCGAATCAATTTGACGTTGCAACCTCTTTCGTGAACTTCATCCGACGATTTCTAAAGTCACATTTGTCTCGTGAAAAAGTTAGTGTAGTCTACTTGTTTTACCAACTCTATTTAAGCATATTAAAATTGACAACCATTCTGTTTGTGACAAAGTGCCAAGCGGTGTTATTGGAATTCTTCATGTTCCCTTGTCCTTTCGGTATGTGGATATCTTCACAATAGGGCTCTTGTCTCATCTATTTACCAACTTGCTGTCAAGTTTGAATGTTTGTTTCACCCATGATCAAATTGTATGGGAATAGTAAATGTATTTTGCATGTATGAGGTATCTGTTTTATTCCTATATAGATAAGCTTTTACTTTATAGTCTAGCTTAGTCCATTGCCCTTCCCCTTTGTATTTATTCTCAGGTTCTATTGAAATTGAGATCGCCTTTTTGGAAATTGACCAAATCACAACCGACACGTGTAAAATTTACTATTCTATTCACGAGGGTCCTTCTTGTCATACTAAGCTCTTTAGGCCGCCCTCCACTTTAACCATTGTGTATTTATATGTTGGGTAACGTGTTCCTCAACATGCATTTTTTTTATGATACATGTACTATTTCTTTATCGAAATTCATTTAGCTATTTTAAATGTAGTCTTGACCATTTTCTGGATGGCTTAGATCATTATGGAGCTTTATCGTCTAAAAAATTGTAGCATAGTAGAACCCGCATTGTTATTCGTCTAGATGGTTCCTCAACGGGTGGAACGAGCGATGGACTCAAAAACTACTACAAAGTTGAGAGGATCGAAAATGTGAACACTTAAACCGTATAGATTAGAACTTCTCAAATTTACCTAATTTCTTCACATATTAAATCGTTAAGATTGAGATGTGTTGGAGGTTTAATGATGGTTGGGACGCTATAGTTTGATAACTTGATTTTCAAATTTTACAATATATCCGTTGTTGGTAAAAATATGTCGTTTGTCCCAAAATAAAATATTTGATCACCATGCCAAAACAGAAAGATTCTTTGAAAATTAATGTGCCGACAATATTATACAATAACTTGAGCGGTAAACTTGTAATTTCGAATTAAAAATTACGCAAAAACGGATTTTTTTTTTGTATTTAAAAATTAAAAATGTTATCCGAAACGGATATTTCGTATTTATTTTTAAATATAGCGTATTAATTCAAATGAGTAATCTATAGTTCTATATATACTAATAAACAAAACACTTTAGTGTCACGTGACATCTTTTTAAGATCTTACTTTGCCAAATGGCACTTTAAATTTACTTTAATCTAAATTCAAAATAAATCTGAATATGTTTTAAAGATATCTTTTGATAATATTAGGTTTTTTAAGTTCGGCTTACGACCCATTATCTTTTTAGTTAAACTTATTTGAGTTGTTAAATAAAATACAATCCATGTCTATCTATCAAAAACGAATACGCTAAATTCATCATATCCATGCATTCGGTATATTGAATTATTCTCAGTACTATTATTGTTTACAAAATAAAAAATATTTATGAGCTTAAAAGATACCTCAATGTGGCTTTGTCGGAATGAATTGCATTGTCCACAAACCACAAACATTTTTTTTCTCAAATAACATTCAGATACTAATATTTCATTATTTACAAGAGTTCAATGCAATAGTAATAGCACATTTTAGTCTAATTATCATTTAAATAATATATTCTTATATAGATTAACAGTGTATTTTAATTTTTATTTATTTTTGATAAGTTAGAGCTATTATAACTTTTTTGACATGATATTTCCATATAGAAATAAAACGCATAAACTATTATCAATTAAAGAAAAGTTAACATATGTTATTCCGCATTCAGATACTAATATTTCATTATTTACAAGAGTTCAATGCAATAGTAATAGCACATTTTAGTATAATTATCATTTAAATAATATATTCTTATATAGATTAACAGTGTATTTTAATTTTTATTTATTTATGATAAGTTAGAGCTATTATAACTTTTTTGACATGATATTTCCATATAGAAATAAAACGCATAAACTATTATCAATTAAAGAAAAGTTAACATATGTTATTCCGCATAAATAGATTAGCGACGGAACCCACATAATTTAAGAAAATATTTAAAAAATTAAAGAATTTAATAAATTGTATTTTAAAGATTAAAAATTTTCAAAAAAGCTAAATTCAATATATTAGGTTTTTTATGGACAAATTTGTATGAGATTAATATTACATATTAGCCATATCGGAAGTTGAATGCAAGTTTCCGGATAATCACAATCTAAATTCAAAAAAGCCACTAAAAATAGGTATCCTATCCTTTGTAAATTTAAATAGAATCCTTTATTTCAATCTTAAATTGAAGAATAGATCTTAACTTATCGAAGTTAATAATTTGGGTTTGTGATAATTTTAAAACTACATATTTTTGCGACAAGATAAATCAAAAAAAAAAATATCTGACTTTCGCTTACTATTTTTAAGATTATCAAAAGCCCTAGTCATAGGCAAAATAAAGTCAATTTTATTTTGTTTTGTTTTATTAATCCTTTCTTTATTGTCAATGTATTTATCATTATAAAGAATTTTTTTTGTTGATTCGATAAAAAGTTGTAGAGTGATTCTGCGCATATTAATGATACATAGAAAGATATCTATGTATATTTTTTTCAATCAAAAATTTAAATATTAATTCAATATTTTTTCTTTTGAATATTTTCAAAATTTTGGGGGCTGATTCTGCATTATTGTTTTTCTTTTTTTTTATTCCTGGCGTTATTTTTTTTTTCATTATTTCTATTTCATTTCTGATTGTGTTTCTTTTATCAATCCTATGTTTCATTTCTTCTTCTGCCTTTGAATAATTTGTCCAACCTGTAGATTGAATTTGACTAAGTGATTCATGAATTATCTGATTGCTGATTATAGAATCCATTTCTGTTTGAGTTTCACTTGATTCATATATTTCTTTCGGTATAAATTGTTTCTCTATAAATAATGGAATTGAGTTTCAAAAATGGGGGTTGCTTCATTGTCATATATGTATGTTTATGCACACTGATGACAAAATCCGTACTGTTGAAAATATTGATCCGTACATTTCTGCTGAAATTCCAAACATTCACGAAGATCCAGATTTGTACTCACTTGTGAAAGAGTTTATGATTCATGGTCCATGTGGTGCCGAAAATATGAATTCCCCATGCATGGTAGATAACAAGCATTCAAAAAAATTCCCCAAAAAAATTTCAAATCAAACATCGGTTGACGCGGATGGTTTTCCTATTTATAGAAGACATGATGATGGATCTGTTGTTGACAAGTCCGGTGTTAAGTTGGATAACAGAAATGTTGTTCCTTATAACAAAAACCTTTTAAAAAGATTTCAAGCTCACATAAATGTTGAGTGGTGTAATCAAGCTGGCTCCATCAAATATTTATTGAAATATATTAACAAGGGTCCTGATAGAGCTACAGTTGAGGTTGCCCAAACCAATAACGAAGATGATAACGCTGAACAAGTAGATGAAATTAAAGATTTTTATAATCGTAGATATCTATCTGCATCTGAAGCAACATGACGAATTTATGGATATGATATTCATCATAGAACTCCATCTGTGGTTAGACTTCCTTTCCATCTTCCTGATCAACAACAAGTTATATATGGTGCTTATGATGACCAGGAAAATATGCTTAACAAACCTTCAGTTGCTTCTTCGATGTTCTTATCTTAGATGAAATGTAATGCGATTTATGAAAATGCCAGGGAACTTACTTATGTTGAATTCCCCAAAGAGTTTGTGTGGAAAAGTGATGATCGAATATGGGAACCAAGACAATCAGGATTTTCAATGGGTAGAATTCATCTTGTTTCTCCTAAACTAGGTGAGGCGTATTTCTTAAGGGTTCTTTTAAACAATGTGAAATGACCAAAATCCTTTGAAGATTTTCGAACAATCAATGGAAACATACTTCCTAATTTTAGAGATACATGTTATGCCTTAGGCCTTTTAGACGATGACACAGAATACATTGATGCTATTAAAGAAGCAAGTCATTCAGGTTCTGGTTACTATCTACGTTTATTATTTGGAACAATGTTAATGTCTGATAGTTTGGGTAGACCAGCTTTTGTATGAGAAAGTACATGGGAATACATGTCTGATGGAATTCTTTACAATCAACGAATTCGTTTAAAATCCCCAGGTAGTATAATTGTCTTTCATTATTTATCAATTTTAATATCCAAATGTCTTCATGTTTATTTTAAACTTAATATTTAATATATTACAAATTTATCACTTACGGAACAACAACTTAAGAACTTGACGTTGTTTGAGATTAAATCCTTTCTCCTTCGTAACAATTCCAGTCTCAAAAATTTCAGAGAAATGCCTTACCCTGATAATGAAATGGTTCCTTCTTCAAATAATCGTTTGATTGCTGAGGAGCTTTCTTATTGCAACACAAGTTTACAAAGCGAATTTGTTAATCTTTTTGTTTCATTAACTGATGAACAATGAGGTGTTTTTGAAGATATCATGACAGCAATTAGTAATAACAAAGGAGGTTTATTTTTCGTTTATGGTTATGGTGGCACCGGTAAAACCTTTCTTTGGAAAACATTATCTACAGCATTGAGATCTAAACGACAGATTGTTTTAAATGTAGCTTCAAGTGGTATTGCGTAATTGTTACTAAATGGAGGTACGACGACACACTCTCGGTTTCATATTCCTTTAAATCTAAATGAAGATTCCCTTTGTTTTATGAAGCCAAATAGTGATGTTTCGAGATTATTAAAACAAACATCACTAATTATTTGGGATGAAGCACCAATGATTCATAAGCATGTATTTGAAGCTCAGGATCGGACATTAAGGGATATTTTAACTTGTGATAACGTCAACAACTCAGATTTAATATTTGGAGGAAAAGTTGTTGTTTTTGAAGGAGATTTTAGACAAATGGTTATTGCCAATGGCAGTAGACACGACATTGTAAACGCCTCATTAAGTTCTTCATATATATGGGATAAATGCAAAGTTATTAAATTAACAAAGAACATGAGGTTGACTGTTGCAAGTGACCCATCTCTTATTGAACAAACAAGTTTGTTTTCAAATTGGTTACTGGATATTGGAGAGGGAAAAGTTGGTGGTTCCAATGATGGGGATGCAATCATCGAGATTCCTGACGACCTTCTCATTACTCAATCATTTAATCCTATCGATTCATTAATTGAGTGTGTATATCCTTCTTTCCTTCAAAACCTCAATAATCCAACTTATTTTCAAGAAAGAGCGATATTGGCACCGAAAAATGAAGTTGTTTAGGAAATCAATGATCGTTTACTATCATTGTTTCCAGGAGAAGAGAAGGAATATTTGAGTTAAGATAGTCTCTGTCAATCAGAGTTTCTTCAAGAATCTTTTAATGAGACGTTATATTAACCTGATGTTTTAAATGGGCTTAAAGTATCAGGATTGTCAAACCATAAGTTGAATTTAAAGGTAAGTGTTCCGGTTATGTTACTACGAAATATTGACCAAAAAATGGCTTATGCAATGGAACTAGGCTTCAGGTGCTTTCATTGGGTAATCATGTCATTGAAGTTGTTGTCATAACTGGAAGTAATATTGGTCATCAGACTTTTTTTCTAGATTGTCTTTGACCCCTTCTGACAAAAAAAATTCCATTCAAATTCAAAAGAAGACAATTTCCACTAGCTGTTTGTTTTGCTATGACAATCAACAAAAGTCAAGGATAGTCATTGTCAAAAGTTGGGTTATTTCTTAAAATACCGGTTTTCATACATGGCCAATTGTATGTTGCGTTATCCACAGTCAAGAGTAAAGAAGGCTTAAAGTTACTAATCTTAGATAAAGATGGTCTCATCACAAACAAAACTTCCAATGTTGTATATAAAGAAGTTTTTCAAAATTTATGTTGAACCAATTTTTTGTTTATTTATATCAATATTGTATAAATTAAAAAACAATAACATTGCACAATTTTCGGTTTTGTTTATTTTTATCGGTTTGTGAACATACAACTTCTCTAAATTGCATAATTCATTACCATTATAAAGAACATGTACATCTTCATATTATCTCCCATTAGTTTTTACATCATAATTCTATATATATATATATATATATATATATATATATATATATATATATATATATATATATATATATATATATATATATATATATATATATATATATATATATATATATATATATATATATATATATATATATATATATATATATATATATATATATATATATCAAATTAAACGATTCAAAAAATATTTTCTTGCCAACTATATAAAATAAATACTTTTCTTATTATAATACTTTATTTCATCATCATCCGTGTGTTATACGGGTTATAAACTAGTAATATTATATAATAATGTTTAGATATTTAATTGTAATGAATGTATCATTTTTAAGGCCATGTTTTGTTAGGTAGAATCAAGAATCTTAACAAATAGATAAAATGACTTCTAAACAAAGAATGTATCAATGCAATTGAAAAACAATAATCAAGAACACAACAATTTATGTGGTTTACCGATTGGGGTAATCGGCTATGTCCACAAATGAACCAGAGACAAAGATTTTACTGATTCGAGATAAAAAAATAAAAAAATAATAGTAAACTAAATAATGACTATATCTTTATTAATAATAAAAATATAAGAAAAACAAAAAAACAGAAAAGAGAAAAAACTCATTTAAGTTAAATTCCACAGATATACGTTGCATTTGATGGTGTCATTGAGTCCATATTACATTTCACCGACATGCTTCACACGTGATCACATTACGTCTAAGGATGACGTTTTACGTTTATACCCTTAACGAAATGAGTGGTTGAGAATTATTCTCGTGGTTATTACCTTTTTTGGGTTATATATAGGAGCCCGATCGGGTGGGGACTTCAATTTCGGTGAGGACCGTGAAGACAAATATGAATATCTAATCTTGAAAAATGAGTGGATAATATTCAATGTAAAAAAATTGATGCATCTTAAAAGTTTGGAAGGTTATTTGACTAAAAATTAAAACTAATGGGTGATTAACACAAATACGACAAGGAATATGTCAATCTACATGAGACACCCCCCCCCCCCCTTGCGATACTTATCGTAATATGATTAAGTGAGTTTTTATTTTATTTCCTCCTACTTTGTTTTTGGAACATAACTTTTTTTTCTTTTTGAAAACAATTCTGAAAAAAATCAAAGTTATTAAAATTTAATTCTTTACAAAACACGCACTATGATGAAAATTTGAAAAAAAAAATTATTATTATTATTTTTTATTTTAATAAAAATTAAAATATTAAAAAGATCTCCAAAAATTATGAAAATTTAAGTGATCATTCTAGACATTATATTACTAAGTTTGTAAAAAGAATTTTTCAAAAATAAGTTTTTTAAATGTACTTATATTTTTTATTTTTAAGTAAAAATCTTATAAAATTAGCAAAAAAAATGTCCATGATCCAAAAATATTAAGAACCCAAATATATTTTATGATTCAACTGTTATGAACTATATTTTTTATGAATCAAAACTTATAGTAATCCAAAAATATTATAAATCAAACTTATTACGATTCAAATTTTAAAATTATCCAAAAATATGTCTTAAACTTTGGATCATTTCAAGATCCACATATGTTATGAATCAAAATATTATATAAGAAACTTTTAATATTCAAAACTTATAATGATCCAAAAATGCTATGAATCAAAACTAATTATGTCCTAAATATTATAATTCTTAATTATAATAATTCAAATTTTATGATCCAAGATTCAAATTTTGTTATGATCCAAGATCCAAAATTTGTTATGATCCAAAAATCCAAAACTTGTTATGAATCTTATTTTAATAATCCAAAACGAGTTAAAAAAAGACAAAAAACGAGTTTTAAACATAAAAAATTTTAAAAATAGTAAAAAACAAATGAAAAAGGAAAAAGGAAAAACACTGAAAAAAAAACACGAAAAATGAAAAAAAATAAGAATAAGAATAAAAAAACTAAAAAATAATTGAAACGAAAATCGAGTTTACTAAAAGCTAAAAAAATATTTTAAAAAATAAAAAATAATAAAAAAAGTCCGGCTAAACTATATTGTACGGACGTGAGTAACATTTGATTATATCATTGAGTACGTAATACGTTCCGTGGACGAGCGTCATGCGATTACGTTAAATACAATAATTACGTTTGACGTTATTGCCTTTGACGAAATGATTGGACGAGAACTGACGTCGTAGTCTTCATCAAAATTATAGTAATCACTGGACCATATATATATATATATATATATATATATATATATATATATATATATATATATATGCCTTTCAATATATATATATATATATATATATATATATATATATATATATATATATATATATATATATATATATATATATATATATATATATATATATATATATATATATATATATATATATATATAAAACATGGAAGGAAGATCTATCTCACAAGGCACAACAAAGATGTTTCAATAGGAAATAATTGAATGAACCCTAATCATATCGAAACCTTTTCTTGAGAGATCGAAAAATGATTCGACAACTTATTTGATAGATATGATGTTTGATGATCAAATGAAATTCGAAGAAAATGAAGGACATGAATACAACCAAAATGAATACACAAAAACAATATTCTTTTTATTGGAAGACTCTATTCATCTTGTTGACCATTGGAGAACAAGGGACAAAGTTGAAGCTAGTCATTTTACAAGTCATAAAAAATTGTGGTGTCTCTATTATTCTATTAAAAATATTATCCATAAAATGCGCATATGACAAAACTTTTACATCATATGAAGAAAAAAATTTAATTATTTTTCTTTGACTTATTGGTCTTAACATTCTTTAATTGGATGCTACCTACAATATGTCGTTTGGTGGAAAATGGAAAAGATTTTAGATCTACGATATAACAATTATCGAAGCTTGCGGCAGGGACTGCGTGTTAAGTGTTATCATTTAGGCTTAGGGGTATGAATGTCTACGAAACTATCGGTATCGGTTGCCACGTAGGTGCCACGTAGGATGCCTACGAAAATACATTTTGATGCTTACATTGGGGGTGGATACCACCAACATTTTTATTATTTTTAAACTTAATATTAAATTAAAAGAAGAGAGAGATAGAGAGAATAAATTATCACCACGGAGACGACAAATAATTAAAAGTGTGATCACCTTTTCGTTCATTTTCTAATAGTGTGGTTAGCATAGATGTTTAAAAAATTAATACAAAATCATAAATGAACCTTTTCTATTCAGAAATTTTTAAAGCTTCATCAATTTTCTAGCAATCATTACCTAAAAATTTGACTTTGTTGAGCATGGAAATAGGAGATCGATGAAGCAAATTATTTTATAAGAGTAAAATATTGTGCATTTTCCACAATATTTAAAAAGACTTAATTATTTGGAGAAATTCGGATATGCATATTATTTCATACAAATGGAAAAGATTTTGTATATTTAATATAACTATTGAAGCTTGCAAAGAGCAATTTATCTACTAGGTAGGATAAGATTGAAGGTTCCGTTAATTAAGGCTCCTGCTTCAACTCCTTTGTACAAGTGTTTGGAGAAGTTAGTGATGAAAGTCAAGCTGACACAAATGAAAAAACTGATGATGAGGAACTATCTAGCTGGCAATCTGGCATCTTAAGCTGCTTTCATAATGAAGCAATACAACGACTTCAAAAATTCCAGAAGACAATTCAGATCTAGACCAAGAAGAGTTGAAGATGGGCCAAGGAAGTTTGAAGCGGACCACTAATTCTCGAGCTGACAAATAGAAGTCAAAGTTGGCTTCAATTGACAAATGTTTCAAGTGTATAGAAATCGGACATTTGCCAAAGACTGTAAAGCAAGGAAAATTAATCAGAAAGAAGACTCCGATGAGGCAAAATACAAGAGAATTATTGCTTCATTAAAAGGCAAAATGTAGGTTCAAAGGTGCTACTGGTCGAAGAAGAAATTGGGAAGTTGGGGATTATTTATTTGATGATGAAATGAGGACGAAAATGATGTGTTTTATTGCAAAGAGTGAGGATTCAAGTTGCAGTAGCTTTAGTATTTCTGAAGCTAATTTAGCTCAGGCTGTCAACAATAGCTTTGTTTTCAATTAATTGGGATTCGCATCTACTATGTATCAAGTATCCAAGTTTATTAACTACTTTGATAATGAAAATAAAAAAGTGTTTGATTATACGTGTCTTGATTAAAATAAATCTCATATAGAAAATATTGAAATTAAAAAAATCATGATAGAATATTATTAGAGCTTAACTATAAATAAATAAACTTTCAAACATGAAAGCTGATTTAGCTAATCTGAAATTGCTAAATAATATTCACATAAATGAAAGAAATGTTGTAGTTAATGACTCCTAAAACATTTAAAAGTTCATAAAAAAAACTATACTTCATCACATACAAGAATTGCTAAAATCATTAGTGATCAAATTTCTTTTCAAGCAACGAAAATCATCGGGGATTAATCTCAAGAAGCTATTAACAATTTTGAATCAATAAAATATGAACCAAGCTTTCCAAGCTCAGCAGAACTGCTTCAATATTTTTAGTCTAGGTTTGTTAAAACTGGTGATTCTAAATATCAAGGCCTGATAAACAAACACTATTTCTCAAATAACTCTAGAGAAACAAAGTGAGCCTATCATATTGTCCAAAGATTCATCTTTGAAAAATCCCTTTTAGGAATATATGAGACCCGGTGTTAAAACTAAAATTAAGTACATTATGCTCTAAACATCGTAGTTAATTAGCATGACATAACTACCACAAAAGCTAGTGAAATTCAAGTTGAAACAGAGCTTGCTAATTCATTAGCTCCTATCCAAGCTGGAAAATCTGCATGCTAATGAAAGCATTCTTAGGTCAATCTTAAAGTTCAACTCATCCATTTCATACCACAGAAGTTATCCCTATGGGTTAATGCCTTTTCCACATGTTATCTCTTTGTCCAACCAATTTGAAACCACAACACTTTCCCATCCAAAACTATGTTTTAGGGGGCCACTCTATGAATAAAAAAAGGAGTAACTAAACTCCTAATTCAAGTGAGGCTTATCTATAAATCATACATATACAAATTTCATCGTATGTGTTGTCCTGAAGTGGATATTTATGAGTGTCACTCAAAGTCATAACCCATCTATGTAAATACAAAAGTGGATGCTCAAAACATTTCAACTTTAAACCAATTTCCCCATTTGAGAGAAAACGTATTCCAAAATAAGTTTTCTTGAAATGCACAAAATACTTATACTAGCCACATAACACATAAGAGTATCTGTTATAAATACAAATCTTAAAAATGTTAGAATTTGGGTAGGGTTTTAGAGGAGATCTGGATACCCCTTGGATCGTGAGAACACTCTCCGAACTGATATTTCTACCCTATGCCCGGGTTACAAGAAATTCAGCCTAGGATAATCCCAAGGGGACACTTACGAATCTAGGCACAGAAAACGTAAGTCAAATTGCTATTGGATCTGAGTTTGTGTGAAAAAACGAGAGCTCAAAAAGGTGTCATCTCCTCAATGAGGAGAGCCGTATTTATAATAAACGAGTGGATTAAGGTTTCGTCTAGGGTAGCCGTCATGGGCTTTAGGGTTGCCGTCATCGGTTGCTTTGGTGACAAGTCACGAATTTATGAGGCATTTAATGGTTTCCAAAACAGACGAAATTAGTCAGTTTTACCATAAGCACCCTCAAGAAATACGATTTTCCACTATGTAACCACTTGTAAATTCCGAAGACCTTTTGGGGCGCTGCCCCAAACCCCGAGAGAGACGCTGCCCCTCGACCCCGAACCCAGGGGCGCTGCCCCCGGACCCCGACTTGTCGTCGAACCGGCTATTTATTCGATCTTAGACATGCGTGCATTCCGCACATCCCCGAACATATATTAAAGTATAAACTAAATAGCCCTTAGCTCTCATGTTATTTAAACCCGACCTGCTACTACATATAAGTATTGTTGATTCTTTCATTTTTATCGGCTTCATTTAATTAGGAAGTAGGGAACCACTTTGTTTTTTATTCTAGATTCGCCACTGTTGGTGTGTGATCGATTATGGACCAAATCTGTTGAACAAACTGATTTTTGAATGTCCAACAGAAATACTAAACTGATTTTTGAATGTCGAACACTATTACTTCTTTGTATTTTGCTTTATTCAGCTCCTTGCTAGTGTTTTAATGAAAATCCTCTTGATGCTAAAAAAAATTCAAGGTCAACGGGGACAACATTTCTATTTTCTCTTTCGAAAGAATGCTACAACATTATTTCTCCCTCGAGTGTCTATAGATTTCCGCAAGCAGTAAACAAACATCAACAAGAGCTGAACAAATAGGGAATCTTGACGTTAACCCTTCGTCCCATTGTTGACCTTTGTTATATTGAGTTCGTGTCTATATTTAGAGTTTTCCTCGACCTGCTACTGCTTTCTTGTTTTTTCTGTTCTTCAATAATTGATTATATAATTTACTACTACTTAGAAGTATAATTTAAAGGTCAATATGTATTATTTTATTAAATGTAGGGACAGAGTTGTATTTAAGCAATACATCTTTCCGTGCACGGAGAGAGCGATGTCTTCTGGGGGGTTGTGGCGTGCTTCCTATTAATTATGTGACTGCCACCTCATCTGTCTTCCTTCTCACGCTATAATATTATCTTGCCATGCAACTCTACCCTTTTCAATAATACCATATTTCTTATATATAGTTAAATTAACTATTTTAGACCGGTAAAAATATGAATATCATATGCTTTATTTTTAAATCTCAGTTTGCATGATTATTTATTATTCTTTATTATTTTGATAAAATGTCATTAACACCGAACCTTTTAATACTATAGATTGGAACGTTATGCGTCTATGAGTGAGTTTGTGCTAAAAGATTTTTCGTTTTTGTATTATACTATTGCACAGATCGAGCAGATGCACTCTTATATATACAACGTTACACAAAATACTTTTACAGTCGTATAATTCATCCAGGTGTTCATGCATACAACATAATATTTGATTAGACTCTCGATTACCCACGATTTACTTTTTCAATTATTACATCGCTTATTACACGTTTTTATATGCGATTGCAATTAATTAAACACGGATGCATAGAAAATGAGTGTTTTTTGCGTGGTTATGCAAGTTGGTGATGAACTTTTGGATATTAAAGGGAGAGTGGTTAGACAAATGAACCATAAAAGGAGTTGATAAATATATTAGTATTATTTTGTTTTTATTGGTTATTTTATTTTGATTTTGAACGTTAATTGACATATATCAAGATTTATTACATTTTATAGTTTTGACATTGATTTTTTGAGTAAATTACACGGATGGTCCTTGTTGGTTGGCTAAGGTTGCAGTCCAAGTATTGGAAAATACACGCGCTTGGTCCATGTGGTTTTGAAAATACATGCACTCGGTCCTTAGTCCAAGTAAAATGACATTATTGTCCTTTTCACCTTTTTCATTTTCTTTTTAACTTTTTATCATTTTAGTAAATAAAAATAAATAAAACCCACCCCACCCCACCCATATCCCATCTCTCTCTATCTAAGACCCAAACACACACACACACACACACACACACACCCCCACACCACCGTATTCTTAGCTAGAGAATAGAGTGTGTTGTCGGAGAAAGCAGGGGGAGGAACCACCGACAAGGATGATGTGGAATTCTGGAGAATTTGCGGAATGTAAATGGTTTTGTAACCATCAGAAGGTTCGCGGAATTCTAGAAAACGCGAGGATGGGAGGATCGATCAGTGGAGCGATAAAGGACAAGAACAGAATCAACATTCCACGCCTAATGAAACATGTGAGAGATGTTAATTCCATTGTGGTTGAAGATTGCGACATTCTCATTCCAGCAGCTCTCAGTGGTGTGATTAACCAACATGTTCGTTTAGTAACCTTACTTTTCAATTTAGTCAGAGTCATGTTAAGATCGCTGAACCGATCTGGAAGCACCGTGAGAGTGGCCAGAGAAAGGAGTACAAGGAGGGGGTACAGAATCGGTAAGGGTACGAAGAATATGGTTTCTAAGGGTGGTTGGCCCCCCTTTATTCAAATCAACGTCTAGTTTCGACTTTTTCAGTCAAAGGAGTACTGGATTTCGCCGGAGAAAGGAGTACTGGATTTCGCCGGAAGTATTCATAAGCATCCTTAAGTATGAGTTTTGTGTGGCGTTCGATAACAGCTCAAGTGCAGCAATCGCGATTTTGCTAAGGTTTCTGTTAGGTTCTAAACCAAACCTACTTTTCCCATTTTGAATAAACATTCTTTTTTTAGAAAAAGTTGACGACAATGTTTTCATACTCCCAATTGCAAGCCCGACAATAGGTGAATCATTTGTTATATCAATCAAAGCCGATATTGGTTTCAAAACTCCTTCTCTGTTTCTAAATTCAACCCTACAAAACCCTAGAATATGATAAACTGAATTAAGATCGAAGACAAAAAAAAATGACAATTGTAATACACTCTTACATCCTCTTACATCAATTTTTTAGCTGCAAGTTGAAGCCCCCCAATTTGAGAGAGAGAGAGAGAGAGAGAGAGAGAGAGAGAGAGAGAGAGAGAGAGAGAGAGAGAGAGAGATAGATAGATAGATAGATGTGGGATGAGGGTGGGGTGGAGTTTTTATTTTCTTTTAAAATTTTTTAATTATAAAAAGAGTAAAAAAAGATAAAAAGAAATAAGGAATAGTAAGAAAGACATTTCACATGGGCCTGTGACCTGTCATGAACGATTTCGAAACCCCAAGGACCACCGACGTGCGTTTTGGAAACCACAAGGACCAGGCATGTGTATTTTCTAATATTTGGACTAAATCTGTAACCTTAGCCAAACCACAGGGAACGTGAATGTAATTTACTCTTGATTTTTTTATATTTGTCACATTGTACACTTCAAAAGGTTTGAGAAGCATGCATTAAATTTTTGCAATTGGTACTTAACATGCTTTAACGGAGAATGGTACATTTTCATTTTGGGTCTTAAAGGGAAACTAGAAATAGAAATTCCAATATAATATTTCGGAGGAGGGCGACCGTGGTCCATGGTGTTAATTATGAAAAATAAATGTATCGCTTGTTTATTTATCAAAATACATGGGTGATATTGTAACTTTGTTCTCGTATGGTCACGTGGTTGGGGAGTGGTCCATGGGTTTTCATTGGCCATGACCGCCCATCATAATGTCTACCTTCAAATAATACCATCTTCTAAAAATATTACGAAAACAATAACATTTGCAAAATAATTTATTGAGTTTATATCGGTTATAATGTTTATTAACAAAAAAAATGTCAATACACGAACTAGGATTGACTACGATATTTCTTTGGATTTTATATTGAGCGCAGTAACCCTAATTTGAAATCTCAAAATTTCAGATTATATAAAAATATAATCGAGTTTAATTATATACGGAAGCCGAGTGGTTTGAGATATGAATGCTTAAAACAAATAATATTTAGCAACAACAATTAACACTGAAACTACGGTCAGATGTTTTCACTTATTAACTAATTGAGATTATATTCAATAAAATAGTTGATAGCCGGTAAAACTAGTATGCAGCCGAAAAACTGATCGATAAAAAAATTTGTTTGGTAAAAATTGTTAATAAGCTAGTTAAGAAATATAACATCAATTATTTTTATTAAACTAAATAATAATTGTTTTCCAATTATATTTAAATCAAAATTTTTGCATCTCATATCATACTCATAACATCATCACAAATTTCTCGCATCTCATGACACATAAGTCTCTCAAATATTATCATGATTCATGACTAAACTTTGAATAATCATCTAATTCTTCAAATATTATCATGATTCATGAGGTTATTTATGACGGAATTAGTTTTGGATAAAAAAACATAAATTATTGTTTATTTAGGATGGAAACGACGTTTGACATAGCTTAAAACACTCCATAAAATCATCGATTAAATAAGATAAATGACCAATGATTTAAAATATGAAGATTAATAAAATTAATTGGTTAAATAGATTTTCTCGTTGCTACTCATGTAGTTTTTTCATGTAGAAATATTAAATGATAATTCGTTAGAGTTAACAAATTTTTTTACTCATTTAAAATAGTTCATTAATCTTTGATGTTAATGTATATTAAGAATTTTTTACTTATTTTAATTTATGAATTGTTAAATTAGAAATATTAAATCAAGTTATCGTTCTAACCTTTAATGTTATAGCATATTCTTTCATAACAACTTTTATTATTTTACAAATCAAATTATCATTTTTCTCATCTATTAAGACATAATGTTAGAGAATAGTAATAATAACTATTATATGTATCAATTGAGTAACATAAGTTATCAAAATATGTTGAGTTATAATAGTTAATAACTTTCAGATAAAATTTGAGGATGTTTGACATTAAAAGAAATATTTCAATATAATTAACTAACTTTAAAATTAATTGTAAGTGTTTATTGGTCTTAACAGAATATTTAAGAGTTGTAGTATTAAATGAAATAGTTTAATGCAATTTATCAATTTTTCTACATAGATATTTTCAATTGTAGTTGGTTAAAGTCTCTATAGGAAGTTGAAAACTTATAATATTTAAACAACAATTCTTTGTAACTAAAACAATTTTTACTTATATTAGTTTAAACCACCAATTTTTGGAAAAAAAAAATAGTCAAACTATTATGACCTGAAAAAGCCGGTAACAATAACTTCAATGAATCTTATACCAAAAAATGGTGGTTTTTTCTAAATATTAAAAATTGGTGGTTAAACCGAATTTTTGCCAAAATATGGCACTTTTTTCGTAATTAACCTTAGATAATATTCTCTCTAGAACACACTATGTGTGTTCTTGGTGAAACTAGTAGGTGAAATCAACCAACGCTGCAATTCAAGTGTTATCAAAATGACTTTTGTATATGAAGTGTTCATCTCAAGGTAATAATCATTTCTTTATCTTTTGTTTGGTTTATTTCATGGAAACTGAAGGAATTGATGAACCCTAGTTTTTGGGATTTTAGGGGATTATGAACTTAATCATGATTTTTGTATGTTTATGGATAGATGATACTATGTTGGTATTTGTTTTGATTGCATTCTGTACAAATCATAGAAGTTGAGTTGGTTCATTTTTTCATGGAAATGCATCAGTTAAACTTACAAGATTACGATAGATTAAGTATGGCTTGATGGTAATTATCATATAATTAGTGAAGATTAAGTACTTGGAGGTTGTAATGATCAATAATTTTTGTAATATGATCATTTTACACTTAAAAGTGGACTGTGGCATGATGAAATGGAGTTATTATGTATTATGAAGCTTTGCAATGAAATATTATCATCAATTTCATCAAAGGAAATTAAATGTATGGAATTGGAGTTATGATTAAAATGTTAAATTGGGATATATGTATATGAAGGATTTATACAAATTTAGAACAATGTTACACAATATTTTATGAATTTGCCACACTTATGATTAGATACTCTTTAAAAGGCTATAGTCATAGTAGTCATTACATGCTAGTAGTTGCATAACCATGCCATAGCAGATTGTGTATGTGGTAAGAATGAAAAACATGCTTGTTGTATGATCATATTGATTGAATGCATATGGCATATAGTTTTACAAATTAATCGTCTAGACACTTTTTGAGAACCGCTAGGATGGTACATCCCATTGTGAAGTGGTTGTCTCCAACCTCTAATTGGGAAAGTCCCATTAGAGTATCCTAAGTGGGAAAGGTCCATTAGGATGTGTTATATGTAGGTTAGGCCCAATAGTTCACAGTTAGTCGGGAAAGGGACAATGTTATATGAGAACCGCTAACTCATAGCTCATATACTTCACCTAGTAGGGAAATATCCTAAGGGTTTGAGCTAATGAACAAGTGAGTC
Organism: Cichorium intybus; assembly: GCA_023525715.1. NCBI lineage: Eukaryota > Viridiplantae > Streptophyta > Magnoliopsida > Asterales > Asteraceae > Cichorium > Cichorium intybus. Next base: position 11,351,005 of record CM042013.1, on the reverse strand, counting down.
CAAGTACTCATCTGATAGACCTAAAAAAAATTAGAGTGATTCGTATAAGCCGTCTCACAAAATCATATGCTTGAACCCATTCATTTCTTTGCATTAGATTGCATATTAGTATTACCACTTAAATTGAAATTGTATTATATAATGGTATAAGTCATTATTTGATATGTAGAGTTTTCCAAAAAGAATATTTTTAGAAATTTAGAACTTAAGTTTCGATTAGTGTTTTGAAAACACAAATTTGGATAAAATACTTGAGATATCAAGTTTTAAATGAGTATCTTGAATGGAGTATTTGAAAGATAGTTGTCAAATTAGTATTTTTGATTGATTATTTGAAATGATAGTTTTTAAATAAGTATATTGAATTGAGTACTTGAATGATAAGTTTTCTAATGAGTATTTTAGACTTAGTAATTGCAATGATAGTTTCAAACGAGTATTTTGAGTTGGGTATATTTAGATTTAGTAATTGAAATGATAGTTTCAAACGAGTATTTTGAATTGACTATATGAATTGGTGATTTTCAAATAGTGTTTTTTCAATTGATAGTGTCGTTTTGTCAAGTTACGAAGAATGTTTTATAGTATGTTGATCAATACATTTAAAACTATCAAATTCAAAGAAGTGTTTGAAAGTATACGTAGACATTGACTTTTAGTTCCAAAATAATATTTTGATTAATTTTGGGAACATTATTTCTTAGGAGTTGTTATTTTGAAAATGTTTGGAAAACTAAAATTATGCTTTGTGTCGAAGACCTATGTAGCTCACGAGACGTAAGTCTTACATATTCTTTTTATTTTAATTGACATGTATCCAGGTATCGAAGATAATTAGAAGGGATATAAATTTAGCATGAACCACTTTGGACATTAGAACTAGAAGACATCATGTGTAGATGTTAGGAGTGGAAAGCATATAATAGTTTGTATTATTAAAGTTAAGTAAGAATTGTATGTTGTGCTTTTCTTTGGTTGTGATTATTGGTTTGTAACCATATTGTAAAGTATTCTCATATCTCTTGATAAAGGTTTTAATTAAGACTAAAATTTTATAACTCAAAATTGTTTTTGAGGACTGAAAATGTTGAAAAAAATATCATTTAAAAAGGTTGAAAGGTTGGGGCGTTACAACAAGGAATGTGTGTGCTTTTATATCTAAACTATAAATACATTATGACAAGTACATTATAATAGAATTAGTTTAACTTGATTTTTGAGGACTAAAAATTAAGAATCAATTTAGCTTAACAACAAATCAAATGTTCTAAGAGAATTTAGGGTCAAGAATGGTTTAATTGGTTGATTGTTGAAGGATTTATATACATAGAATGTAAATCAGTTTGTAGATTGATTCTTGTTGAAGCAGACATGAAATTGATATCATTCTTTAAGAATCAAAGTTAATTCTTTACCAATATGTTGATTGATAAATGTTTTTTAACCATTGAACCATTATTCCCATGAGAAAAGAAATTAATATGTAGCCTCTAGACATGTGTGTTTATATTTTTCTGAATATATGTTAAAATATTTGGATACAAGTTCAATTATGGCATAACATTGTTGAAAAATAACAAATATATTGATGTTATTATGTGAGAATGAAATAAATAATATTCTAAAAAAATAATAAACATTGTATTCTTCTATAATCGCTTACAAGTCTGGTCATTTAGCTTTTGAATGAGACTTCATTGCTTTTTTTTCTCTAAATCATGACCAGCAACTTTGATCTTGATCAATGGCTGGATAGATTACAACTTGATTTTTTTCGGTCAAACCCCTTTTCCGGCTACTTACGATCATCCCTATCGTCGATCACGTTGTCGCCGATCCGTGGCTGATTCGTTGGTGATCGATCGCGCATCTGTTGGTGATCGGTCACTGATCAGTGGCTGATCTGTTGGTGATGGGTGTCGTGTCATGGTGTTAGCTGCTGAATGGTGTGCGATTGATGAGATGGTGAAAGAGGTTATGGTATGGCCGACTCAAGCAAAGATGGTCATAAAAGGGTTGTGTGTGATGATGATGAAGTTGGGATTTTTCCATAGATGAAGAAGATGATGATCAGATAATTTCATCCTATAAATATAGGGATTTGATTTTAAAATTTACATTATCTTCTATAAATTTAGAGATTTAATTTATAAAATAATTAATATATTTAACAATTACTATAATATTCTTATCAAATGATTGGTCAAGAATTGGTCATATATTTACACACACACACATAACAATTTCAATCGGGTCCTATATTTACACACACACACACACATAACAATTTGGGGCTCAATTACGAGGAACCAACGTGCAAAACGATTCCATCTCGTCCCCGGTTTTTACATTCAGGTATGTCCGGTTATCGTACCGTCCAACTCGGGAATTTAGCTGGTTAACTCGGGTTCGGGTATCCATTAGGTACAATTGTTTTTGCCATCTTTATGGACCGCCCTAAAGGAGTATTATGACGTTATGCCCTGCGATTAAACAAGCTGGATAATTCTTGGGTTTTTAGCAGACATGTGGTTACACATGTATATCAGTTTAAGATGACAGACAAACCCGATCACTCGTCACCTCATCCACGACATCCTCTTGGGCTACGTTTGTTGTTTGAGTTGTCTGTATCAGGATACTCGATTATCATAATAATTTATTTCTTGAAACAATTTTATTTATACTAAAAATGATTTATGCAATGAAACCACAATGAACCAAAGCTCGAATAGAACAATTTTGTTTTTTAACTCCACAAATGCTATATTGAAACGTCACAACTAATTTATAAGCTAACTTATTTTTCGAGTGTTATTTATACAAGCCAAAAAGTAAATCATATATAAAACTTTTTAAATTCTATATATGCTCTTAATTAGTTAAAAATACTATTAAACGGAACATACATAAACATGACACGTTACACAGCTAAATATATAACAAGATGATAAAATACAAAATAATTGTCAATTACAACAAAACAGTCAAAACATAAATAATATAAAACTTTATTTAATATAACTATGTAGAACGTCAAATACCGTAATATAATGTAATAAACTAAACAAATTATCATCAAATATTATAATAAAATGATGAAAAGTAAAATTACAATAAGTAAAAGTTATAATAAATAAAAAGTAATATCTCATATTAAATAACAAAAGAACAGTTTTTTTATTATTAAATTAAGATAGAGTCAAAATAAATTATATAACAAAAACTTAAGTAGTGTTATCATTTTGAAAATAGTTGTATTTCTTCCTATATTTTATTTCTATTCTCATGTTAAGTTGTAACAAGTGTCCTAAAATATTATTAATTCTATTAAATATTACAATTGTCACCATTTAACATAAGTAATATGATAAGTAGTAATAAAAGATAGGAAGAAATATAATTTCTTTTTAATACTAACAACACATAATTTTGGTTATGTATTTTTAACTAATTATTTAATGTACTGACCAAAATATAAATACTAACAAAATTAATGATGTAACTGATAATCACCATGTAAATTAATTTAATAAACTATATTATATACTTGTATTATTATATTGAATTATTATTTTATATGTATGTTTAAACTCACTTATCAGTTTATATTTAATAAATATTATTTTTCATTCACTAGTCTCTTAATACATTGTCAAAAAAAATAAAAGCCAAATCAAAGCATTGGAGTATACCCGACCTCCTTGAAGTCTCCGGTTCAAATCCCACTAAGGGATTAGGCGGTTTAGATGTAGTATATGTGTAATGTATTATTTGCCGTTTCTAAAAAAATCAAAGCATTTTTATTTGTGGTTTGAATCAAAATTAAAATATCACCGCATAAGAACGAGCCGATTAGATCTTTATTAATTAATATTATATTATTTTATATCACTAATATCTCATAAAAAAACCTTTTACTCAAACATAACCTCAATATAGAAAAATAGTATTACATGTACTTGGCAAAGGACACTCCTCTTTATAAGGGTGGACGGAGTAATAAGCGGGATCGAGTGGGTTCGGCCTCGGGCTTAGGCGGTACCGCTGTCCCGCGGGCTCGGGCTCGCGAAAGATGGTGGCAGACGGGTTCGGGTGTGGGGTGATGAAACCGGGTGAACCCACACCTTTAATAAAAAAAAAACTTTTATGATCTAAAAAGTTATCATCCCCTCATCACTATAAATACCACATCTCCAATCTTTAGAAAATCACACATTCACCATTTTTTCTTAATCTCAACATTCACTATTTTTTACCCTTCCCAAAAAAAACCTCATTTCTTATCCTAATTTAATTTTATTTTAAGTTGAAATAAGTTCTTCCGATTCTTCCAGTTCTTCTGATAAGTATGTTCGTAACAAACTACTCGATGAACCTACGCGGTACATGTCGTCATCGTCTGATTCATCAATCGATGCCAATACGATCGCGACTGTTGCTAAAGCTGCACTTTTTTGTTCCACAATACTGCAAGTTCTAACACTCCTCGTTCTAGAACTGATCCCCACAGAGATCGAGAAATTACTGAGAAGCAGCTTATTGAAGATTACTTTGTCCCCAATTCAAAGTTTGGGAATGCTAATTTCAGAAATAGATTCCTGATGAGTAGACGACTGTTTGTGCGGATTGTTGAAGACTTGGAAAGGGATTTTCCATATTTTCAGACATCTAATAATGCCGGTGGAGTTAAAGGTTTCACTACATTGCAGAAATGCACATCGACGATCCGTCAATTGGGGGCGGGAGTACCCCCGATTCAGTTGATGAGTACTTGAATATGTCAGAACGAACATCTTGTGAAAGCCTCTACAATCTTTGCTATAGTTTTGTTTAGTTATATGGTGCAGAATTCATGTGTAGACCAACATCCAACGACATTCAATTGTTGTACACTGCACACGAAGCCAAACATGGATTTCTTGGTATGCCGGGTAACATTGATTGTACACATTGGGATAGGCGGAGTGTTCCAGCGCATCTACGAGGCCAGTGAATGAAGGTGATCACATGTATCCTACAATTATACTTGAAGCAGTAAGTTTATATGATTTCTTGATATGACATTCATATTTTGGTGTCGCCTGGGGCAACAACGATCTACATGTTTTGTACCAACCACCACTATTCAATGATATCATTCTTGGTACAGCATCATGATGTTCATTTGTTTTGGAGGGGGAATAATACAAGCATGGGTACTATCTTGCTGATGGGATATACCATAACTGGGCAACATTTGTGAAATCATTTTTCACACCCAGTTACCCAAAAAGAAGCGATTTAAGGCGGCCCAAGAAGCGGCAAGAAAGGACGTTGAACGAGCGTCTGGCGTACTAAAAGCAAGATGGGCTATTATCAGACAGCCTGCACGATCCATCAAACTCGATCGATGTAAAGATACCATGTACGCTTGCCTCATATTACACGACATGATCTTCCAGGATGAAGGTAACGCTATATGTCCAGTACATGATCCCGATCTCGCAACTGAAGTAGAAGTTACTGATGATATGAGTTTCGAAATACGCAATCAAGGAATTCATCAAATACTTCTTTCGGATCTTGTAGACCACATCGAGCATACCTACATAGCTACATTGGATCACTAGGTTTTTTTAACGTATTTGTAATGGTGTGCGTTTTTAATTTAATGTTATTTGTGATTTTTATTCTATTAATTGCATTTTAATATTATGCAGAATATTAAATTAAATGTAAAATAAAAATTTTTAATTAATAAATGAATTTCAAAATCGGAAATATGATGTGGCATCGTGGGTTCGGTGGAAACTGCTTTCATGAGTAAAAGATGGTGAAAGTTAGGGAAAGATAGAAGTGAGAGGAAAGAGAAAAACTGACGTGACGAGTGAATTCAGTAAGATGTGAAAGAACTACCCCCTCCACCCTAATGCTTATTTAAATTAAAAGCTAATACGCAGCTAAATCCTTCCACGATCCAACAACAAGAAGACCATTTTACCATATTAATTTCATGAAAGATGATGGATCCCGATGAATCTTTATTGTGATTAATGTTTTGGTTAATATATTTTGGATAGCATTGATCCCAAAGATTTTGTTGCCTTTATATATTAGAAGATATAATTATCTTATTGATTTTAGAATAAAATTATAATATTTATTGATTACTTAACTTACAAATGTTTATCATAAGCGATCATCATTTAAATAGTTATTTGTTTATCTCTTAATGCTATTTTATACAAATCGATTGCATTAAACACTCAATATACTATCATTTATTGAATAACTAATTCTTTCTCTTTAATAATATTTTATTTTATCTCCTTATTTATAAATTAAGTTTAAAACAATATATAGTATATATTTAATTATTTAAATATTAATTTCTAATGGTAATATCTATTAAAATATTAATTTCTAGTGATACTATTTATTAAAATATTTTTTTATTAAAATATGATGTATTTAAAAACGATAAATTAAAGAAAAAGTTTTATAGAACACTTTACATAGACAACGATACACTAGTTAAATCTATACAAAAGCTATAGAAAATGTTAACAATTGGAGAAGTTATTTAAATAGATGTCAAAGTTAATAAAATAATGACGTGACAATGCTTTGAGTCATACTAGTTTATCGTTGTACATGCTCTAAGAATATATTTTTGATTTTTTAAAAATTATTTTAGGCATTTAGTAAACCTTAGAATACATTTAAAAGAAATGACCTTTTTAGAAAATATATTTTTAATGTTCAATATAAGTGGTGTGTTGTACTTATGTTGTTATTTTGAAAATAAAATAAAATTAACCAAATCATTTAAGGTAGACTAAATTTTGTGTAGAATATTATTTGGCTTCTTTACTTTGTTTGGCGTCATTGAGTGTTGAATTGTGGAGTCTGATTTTCCTTGACCCCATTACTGCGACTAAGAGTAAGCATGAGTCCCACTCCCGAAAGAGCGAAAGGGGGTCAATAGGGAGTCACCCCTTGCATGGGCAGGTTGCAGCATGCTGAAAGAAATTTTTAGAAGGCGGTTTGTTTACTAAACTTAACATCAAAATCCAGAACTTTGAAGTTTGGATCACATCTACATATAAGATCTTTAAAGCGCGATAGTAAAGTAGATGAGAAGCAAGACTGCAGATGTGTAACCCCTAAAATTCTAAAGTAAAATTTTCATTTATAAAACGGGTCAAATACATAAAAACAGATTGGATAATAAAACCATTTAATTCAAATCAAACAAGTAAAACATTTAAAATCGGGTTTCTCAAAAACAATTACAATCATTATCCAGCGGAAGACTTGATTACCAAAATCTCAAATGTGATACAGTCACACCGTGCTCCAGACTCAAGCCAGCGAATACCTAAAAAACAGTTAGAGTGAAAGAGTAGGCACAAAGTTTAATGAGTTCCCCAAAATACCACATATTCCATCACATAAAGCACATTAACATTTAGGAACAACCCAAATTGGCATCATCCCTTGAGGATCTCGACACAGCCCTATCCCGGAGTCCACATCTCGAGCATCCTGGCTTAGCACTCTCAATAGCGCCAACCTCCATCTGTCATCACTGTGGGATCCTGACACGACCCTATCCCGGATTCCGCATACAGAGCATCCAGACTTAGCACTCTCAATAGCGCCAGCGAAAGTTGCAAGAACGAATCCATACAACTACATGTAAGCATATACAACCATATATGTCTAGCAAACAAATGTTATCTTGCTCCCTAAGATACATTAAATCATACGTATGAAACTTCACATATAGTATAGTGAGAAGACTCACCTTATCCGTAACCGCAAGCTAAACAGCACTCCACGCGAGTGTCTATAGGTCCCGTCGTCCCGACAATACGAACTCCCTAACAAGGGTAAACTTCACTTAGAACATTCTAAACCCCAAACTGGATAAACCTCCAAGACTGGTACCCCGAACCCTTAAGTTTGACCAAATGTTAATCTGGTCAAAAAGTCAACGGTCAAAGTTAAAGTCAATAGTCAACAGCCAGTTCACGCCGCTATCTTCCCAAGATAGCGTCGCTAACTATGAACAGTCCCAAAATTTCGTTAAGCTCTTAATCCATTCAACCAAGGGTCAAGTCCTTCTAGAACTTACCCAAAACGACTATTGGCTCATAAAGTTTCCACCTTTTATGATCATACATGCCCAAAACTCAAAACCTAAGCCCAAAAGCTTTGAAACTATCAAAAAACCATGCAAACAACCCAAGATAGTTTGAATCACTCTCTAATCTGACTTAAAGGCTCTAAAGGAGGTCCTAGAGACAAAGTTTAGAACTTTATCCTCTCTAACCGAGAACAACATCAAAAAGGGATATTTTCTCCATTTTCCAACATCATAAGAACCATAGCAACCATATAATACAAAAAGGAATAAGCTTTATACTCACAAAGGTCCAGAATATACAGATCTTGATGATTCCAACTTGAAGAACAAACTCTATCCCCAGCATGTACCATCACACCACTTCTTCTTCTTCTTCAATAAACCTTCTAAAAAGACCAAATGAGCCAAAAAATCACCCAATGAGGCTATAAAGAGTTTGGAAACGTTTTGGGTGCTGAAAATGAAGAAAATGGTGATTGCCCTAGGGTTTGACACCCTTATATATGGCTCATAGCTCAAAATCTTGGATTTTGGCCCAAACAGGACAGATAACGACGCTATCTCTTCATCATGCAAACCCACCACCTTCCCGCCTCACGGCGCTAAGAAGAAAACACTCTGTCGCTATCCAAGCGAAGATAGTGTCGCTATCTGCCAGAGATAGCGGCGTTATCTCCAGGTTATTCAAAAATTCAGTCCTTTCATCGATTCATTCCGCTTCACTTAGTTGCGCCCACTTAAAAAGAACGAGACTTGGTCTTTTGTCAAGTTACCAGCACAAAAGAAGGCATTGACCAACATGTGGATATTTAGGGTCAAGAACAAAGCTTATGGAAGTAAGAGATTCAAGGATAGGTTGGTGGTAAAGGGTTTCCAACAGAAGAAAGAGTTTGACTACAATGAAGTCTTCTCTCCATTAGTGAATATGACCACAATCAAAACAATCCTTGGGATTGTGGCATCCGTAGACCTATATCTTCAACAGCTTGATGTGAAAACTGCGTTCTTGCACAGAGACCTTGATGAAGATATCTAAATGGCACAACCAGAAGGTTTCAAGATGCTGGAAAAAACCTGTTGTGCAAGTTGAAAAAAAAAAGTCGGTATGGATTGAAGCAAGCTCCAAGACAGTGGTACTTGAAGTTTAATAACTTTATGAGGAGGAACGACTATAGCCAAAGTGAGAGTGATTGATGTTTTTTCCAGAAGAAATTCGATTCCTCATACATCATCCTCTTGCTTCATGTTGTTGATAAGTTGGTGATGGTTTCCAACATACAGGAGATCAACAAGCTCAAGAAGCTATTGGTTAGAGAGTTTGAAATGAAGGAGCTAGGGCTAAGCATATTTTTGGAATGAACATCCTACGAGACAGAAGCTTCAGGGTTTCTAAAACTTTCTCAAGAGAAGTATATCCAAAACATTTTGGAGATATTCAATTTTATCGCTACAAAGCTCATGAGTACACCCATGGGGAGTTATCTGCGACTCTCAAAGAAGCTATCCCCAAAGACGAAAAAAGACAAGGCAGCTATAGCCAAGATCCGCTATGCGTCCGTAGTAAGTAGCTTAATGTATGCAGCGGTGTGTATCAAACCAGACATTATGCATGCAATGAGAGTAATCAGCCGGCTCATGTCTAATCTGGGGATGGAGCATTGGGAAGGAGTCAAGTGGCTGCTTCACTACTTCAAGGGAACCTTGGACACAAAGGTCGTCCAGGAAGGTAACATCGATGCTGACTTGGGAGTCATGTAGATTCAGGAAAGAACATTACGGGTTATGTATTTACAATTGGGGTAACCACAGTCAGTTGGATGTCAAGACTACAGAAGAGTGTTGCTCTTTCAATCACCAAGGCCGAGTACATAACTTCGACAAAAACTAGCAAAGAGCTTGTTTGGTTGAAGAACTTTATATCATAGTTTGGCTTGAATCAGGATGATTGCGTGTTGTATTGTGATAACCAAAGTTCCATACACCTTGCGGAGAATCCGGTGGTTTATAACAGGAGGAAACACATCAAGATGAGGTACCCTTTCATTTGGTCGTTAATTACCAAGGACACTCTTATATTGAGGAAAATCTTTGAAGCAAAGAACCTTGCAGACATGTTCACTAATGTGGTCATTGTAAGGAAGTTAAAGTTGCGTGTAAATTCAACAGAGTAGGAGAAGACAAAGAACTAAAGAGAAGAGTTTATTGCTACAACTTAGGTGACAGGGGAATCAAGTTTTGATTAGTCTTCTAGTAGGGGATTGTTAAGTATATAGGGTCTAATATGAACCGAAAAAATCTAGTCGGCCAAAAGAAGATCAGTTGACCAAAGCAGCCAGGAACCAAGGCATATGCAGCCTCTCTAAAAGATTGTTGCACTTCGGTTGGATCCTTCCCTAGTCCGAGGAAGTATCTTCATCTCGTCTAGACGAACCGATCTGGATCGACAAATGTAAATAAGTATCACGAGTTGGGTGCATTTCATCCAGATTGATAACAACACTTCTTTAGTGGATGAACAACTTGGTTGGAACTGAAGACATCTAGATCAGCAGGACCGAGGCAAGCCTCGATCCGATCCCTATCAATAGACATGGATTCGGACGGGCAATGCGATGCGAAGAAATGACAGTGCGCAAGAAAAGCTACTTTAGCAAAAGTGTCTCCTATCACAAGTTACATGGTCTGTTTCTGACAAAAAGGTATTCTGTACATATGGTCTATGACCTGTCCTATCAACTGGCCTAGTGCAGAAAATATGGAGCTAGATGATTTGCCATCATACGTTGAAGATCTCATTGCCATGTATAAATTCGATATCGGTTTGTAACAATGCAAATGTCAAGAGCATGAGCCAATCTGTGAAAGAGAGAGAGAGAGAGAGAGAGAGAGAGAGAGAGAGAGAGAGAGAGAGAGAGAGAGAGAGAGAGAGAGTGAGTGAGTGAGTGAGTGAGTGTGTGTGTGTGGTAAATATTTGTATATATTATTTAGCATTCAAATTAATAAAGAATAATATCTAGTTCTTACAATAGACATAGCTTGATTAGTCTAAATCGAGTGAACCATTTTAAATCATTATATTCCTTATTTGGTTTCTTGTGTTCTCATTAGCCGCGAGTAAATCGTGTAGCAAGTGCACCGTTGAGGTCCTTAATCCGAACATTATCAACTTATACATTTTTTTGCCATCATATAAGTTAATAAATACTTTTATTAAAAAAGTATTTGTTAAATAAAAAACCTCAAACACCCCGTTAGTACATTAGTATAACAAAAGTTTTGAAGATATAATTCTATATTCGAAAGTTTAAAGTCTTTACTTCTCCAGCAAAAACAGAAAACAACTATATGTAAAACCTTTTTATAAAAATCGTCTTTGTCTCGATACATCTCTACTAAAACAATGATAAAAAAACCCATTAACATGGTTTTTATATGTGTCAATGTTTACATAGTTACTCACAAATGAGTATATCTAAGTTAAATCTTGTGTTTAATTAAAAGTAAACAACATTAGATGAATTGAAAATTTGTCCAAAACTGTCGAAAGTTTCTTAAAATATATAAAAATAAATACAACATTTATGGTTGCATCCCATTACTACTAAGCACACCATAAATTTTTACTAAGCGTGTTACAAACAAAATAGGCCTAAAATAACCCATTTTTATAAATTTAAATAAAAGCAATCTTCTTTAATACCCACGTTAACCTTTTAGAAACATTCAATAAAATATTTTATCATTTGGATCAACATTTATAATCCTATCATTCCCCCGATAGCCAAAAACTGGATCTAAGGAGTAAAAAGGTCCATGTTTGCACTAAAAAGAGAAGCGCGCACGTTAGTCCATGATGGCGCACAAGAAGCTCAGTGTCACACCTTCCCCCTTTTTCTCCCACTGTAAAATCCTTGTTAAGATACTGTGTATATATACAAACACAAACCAAATCGCATCTACTCGTTTACAGAAACATGGGACTGTACCATCATCTCTCTCTGGTTTATTTAATCGAATTAAACTAAATTCAGCCAGGAAGAAGCATACAGTTGTTTAGCCCTACATCCTCTCTCTCTCTCTCTCTCTCTCTCTCTCTACACAATATTCCGTAGTTGTTGTAAAACTTCTCTTCTCTCTCTGTGTTTCATATAATCACCGCTAACGCTCAATTGGGTGTTCTTTTGTTCGACTTTCGTATTCGTATATATGATTCCCACAAATCGAGGCAGGCACTTTGTTTCTGAAGATTTAATTGAATCTGCAGGGCTGAGTACAATAGCTTTCGGCTTATTTCCCGCGTTTAGTTTCAGTTTGGGTAATTAATACGCGTAAAAAGAATGAATTTGATTTAGAAGAAGAAGAAAAAGAAGACGAACGACCCATTCCTTTAAAGGTCTGGTTCACCTGATTCTCTGTAGTTTTCTCATTTAATACTCTGTTCTTTGGATGATGTTTGATTTTCTGTTCTCTGTGATGTTGCAGTGTACATTAATGTTAAAGTTGTTGTGATTATCTATAAAGATGAATACCAGAGTAAAGACGAACTTGCGGCCTATGAAAACTTCATTCAAAGATCCAATGGTAATTCAATCGTTTATTATTCCAAATGTGAGATAACAAGCTTCTATTTCGATTTATTCGACGAAATTCCCAAATGGGTCTTCGATCAAACCCAATCTGTTTTCTTTTTCTCTTTTTCTTTTGTTAATTCCTAAAAGTAATTACGGGTTTCTGTGAAGTGTTTATTACATAATCGAAAAAGCTAGTCACTTTAAATCTTATCCACAATAAGTGTTTGATGAAATCTTTGTGTGTCTTTCTCTTTATCGCATTATGATTCTTTTCTTGCGAAGCTGATTATGATGTTCTTTACTTACTTTCTTTATTAATATCGAAAAAAGGTCGACACGCAAACGCAAATGGAGGCCGAGAAAACAAGCACAAGCGCAAACACTAGCAGAAGAGGTTCAGTGAGAGAAAGAAAAATTGCATTGCAACAAGATGTAGCTTGCTGTCACCATTGACTTTGAATTTAATTTTTTATGGTATTATATTTTCTCAATTATTGTAATAGTATTTTAATTTTTAATTTATTTCAGGTGGAGAAGCTAAGGAAAAGGCTTAGACATGAAGAGAACGTTCATAGAGCTTTAGAAAGAGCATTTACAAGACCATTAGGAGCTCTTCCACGATTGCCTCCTTACCTTCCTCCTACCGTTAGTACTTGAATTACAATATTAATTATTATTTTCGAATTAAAATGTGATTTTTATATAAAATTGTTATAAAAAATGCAGACATTGGAGCTTCTAGCAGAAGTTGCTGTTTTGGAAGAAGAAGTTGTAAGACTTGAGGAACAAGTGGTTCATTTTAGGCAAGGATTATATCAAGAAGCTGTCTACATTTCATCCTCCAAAAGGAATCTTGAAAATTCAATTGATATTCAAGATTCAAGAGATGGTGAAAACAAGTCGTCCAAGTTATCACCACAAATTGAGACCAATTCATCAACAACCCTTCTCGAAACCCCACCTTTCATTTCAGGTAAATCTTCGATAATTTTTTAATAGTGACTAGTTTGTGAAAAAAATCTTATTTTTATTTTATTTTTTCGTTTTTTCTTTGATAATCTTGGTGGGAAAAGAGAATCAATCATCAAATGCCACGAAGAAAAAGCACCGATCTCCGAATCTCAAATCTCAAACCGTTAATATATCAGCAAAAAGACCGGCACTTGATTCCAAGTCGCCAGGGAAGCGTTTAGATCCTAAAAAATTACAGGTAAATTTATTCCTCCAATCAATGTTGAAAAAGGGGATAATCACAAAATTGAGAAAGACACATTTAACAAAGTAATCATATTTTTTAAGGTTAATAGTAAAAACACATCAAACAGAAAAAATCATTAAGTTTAAGGCTTTTTACAAAATTAACACTATTTTTTTACCAACAACCCAAAATAATCATTCCAACAAATTTACGAATTGCTTTTTTATTTGCAAAAGATCTTTAATTCTTTTTAAATAATTTTATGAATAATCTCGCAACTTTATTGCGGAATATAATGGTTTTTTTATATTCGTTAATTTTACAAAATTAACACTATTTTTTTTACCAACAACCCAAAATAATCATTCCAAAAAATTGACGAATTGCTTTTTTATTTGCAAAAGATCTTTAATTCTTTTTAAATAATTTCATGAATAATCTCGCAACTTTATTGCGGAATATAATGGTTTTTTATTCTTTTAAATTTATTTTGTGGAGATGTCATTCATAGAAGAATTCGCAATTCGCAATGGACCAATTACGAAAATGGTGGTATTTTTTTTCCTATTGGCAAAAATTGGTCGATCTGTTAATTGTCATACGCATTTAATGAATTTTTTGTTTTAACCTTAAAAAATGTATACGGATTTAATGAATTTTTTGTTCAGTTTGAAGGTAGAGCAATGGATGGTGCAAATGTAGAGGGAAAAACCAATTTAATTCAAGAAAAGGGATTACTATTATCAGGTGGCGATGATCCAAATAAGATTTCGGAAAGTATTTTAAAATGTTTAATGAACATTTTCACACGAATGAGTTCAACAAGGAGTAAAAGTATAACAGAATTGCTACCTTCATTGACATCAAATGAAATTCTTAAAGAGACAGAGTTTAAAGATCCTTATGACATTTCTTGTGGATTTGAAAAGAGAGACATTGGGGCGTATAAACATTTATACGCTATTGAAGCAACTTCAATCAACAAAAACCGAACAACAAATTCTGTATTTCTAATACAAAGACTGAAGTAAGTCGTATTAATTTTAATTCTGTACTTTATAAACAATTTCTAATTTATTTTTAATAATCCTTCAGGCTTCTACTTGGGAAACTTGCATCAGTAGATTTAACGAGTCTCACCCATCAAGAAAAACTTGCTTTTTGGATCAATATTTATAATTCTTGCATGATGAATGTAAGAATCTCCCAACTTTGTTGATAATTTTGCTAAAATTTTGAGAAAACTAATCTTTAAATTATGAAAATTTTTAGGCATTTCTTGAAAATGGAATACCGGAAAATCCCGAGATGGTTGTTCAACTAATGCAGAAGGTAATAATAACACAAAAGTTTATTACATTTATGGGTATTAAATTATAGAAATTGTTCCTTATGTGTATAAAATTATATGAATTGTTCCGTACTCCTCAGGCAACAATAAATGTTGGAGGCCACTTTTTAAACGCAATCAGCATCGAACATTTCATATTGCGACTCCCTTATCATTCAAAATATGTAAGTAAATTCTCTTTCGTGGTCCAAATCTTTCACAAATAATTGATATTTATATAATTTCTTGATTTTTTGACAGACTTTTGTGAAGGGTGTAAAGAACGATGAGATAACTGCAAGAAGTGTGTTTGGTTTGGAATTATCAGAACCACTTGTAACCTTTGCCCTATCTTGTGGAAGCTGGTCCTCCCCTTCTGTAAGTTGTAGATAAGGTTCATTAATCACATTCTTGGTACAAAAATTAATGAAAACACTTTTAGAAAAAATCATAACTAATTCATACCAATGATTTAAAAATGAAGGTAAGAATCTACACTGGATCTCAAGTTGAAAATGAACTTGAAGTTGCGAAAAAAGATTATTTACAAGCTGCGATTGGAATTTCGACAACAAATAAAATGGTGGCGATTCCAAAATTATTGGATTGGTATATGCTTGATTTTGCTAAAGATATCGAGTCGTTATTAGATTGGGTTTGCCTTCAATTACCAAATGAAATTGGAAAAGAAGCAATGAAGTGCCTTGAGAGAGGGAAAAGCGTACCACTTTCACATTGTGTTAGAGTTATCCCTTATGAGTTTCAATTTAGGTACCTTTTGCACAAATAAAAACCTTTTTAAAGATTGTTGAGTATAGAGTTGTGTACAGGTTTATTATAAGAGAAAATGGAAGTAGATATATATAATCCATTGTAAGTATTATTCAAATTTATTTAATTAATGTGGATTGATCAAGTTTTTCTTCAAGAGATTTGTGAAGATGGCATATATTGAATGCATAGAATGTGAAACAGAGTTATCCCAGGTCCCATTTTGGCCTTGATTTCACTTCCTTCTTTGTGATCATCACCCACATCCATGTGTTAGTTCTTTTAATATATATATATATATATATATATATATATATATATATATATATATATATATATATATATATATATATATATATATATATATATATATATATATATATATATATATATATATATGTGTGTGTGTGTGTGTGTGTGTGTGTGTTTTATGCATCCAAATCTAGGTATAGTATCACTCAAAACCAAGTAATTTTGAGCATAAAACTACCTTCCTAATTAGGTGGACATAAGTAATTTTTATGGAATTATAAAACCACTTGAAACAACATGGTTTTGATCACATACATTTTTTCTGAAAACTATACGGTCATATGAAGAAATCATAAGGATTGTTTTTTTTCCCTCAAAACTATGTTATTTTGTATGGTTTTATATCTATAGCTTAAGTAAAATAATAACCATATATATACTATCCAAATACATACATACATACTACATACATACCTACATACATACATACGTATATACATACAAACGTACGTACATATGTAAAATTGAGTGAATATTTGATGTGACGAGCGGAATTTGGTATTCATGTGATCCACACAAAACATGAGACGATCTATTGACATAAGTTTAGATATCATAGATCAGATAAAGATAGGTATCGGAAAAGAAAATGATTTATGGTGATGTTTGGTCGTGGAGTAATGGTAAGTATATGATAAAAGTGGCTAGAAAAGAAAAAGGAAAAGGCAATGGTGGTGGTCCTTGGTGCAAGGACAAAGATAAAATTCTACTACAATGACAACCCATCTAGCCATATTGAAGCAAAGAACAAAAAGTGGAGTCTCTTTAAAGATTTTTTTAAAGGAGTGGGTCATGTGGTACTGGTCTTTCGTATTCAAACATAAGTGTAGTATTTTTGTTTTCTATTAATTGTAATTTTGGAAAGAAGTAGGAGATGGGTGCAAGGTTGTTAAGATCGGGATCTTACCCAAGATCGTTTTATGCTTTGCAAGATCGTGATCGTAAGATCGGGATCGGGATCTTAAGATCCTACCGCTGAAGTAGTCTTTAAATTTACTCTTAATGTCATACTTTGTGCTATATTGTTATAACTTAATTTCTACTAAAACATCGATGGTAAAATCAATGTAAACTTCTTAAGCATGAACTATGGTTTTTTTAGTTGGAAACCGCAAAAATTAGGAAGAAATCATCTTTTGTAGAAAAATAAACAAGTTCATCATGACCATCCACAACTAGAGGTGGGATCGGATCGTATTAAGATCTTAAGATCCTACTTAGGATTCTAAGATCCTAGTATAGATCTTGCTTCAGATAGATCCTACTGTGATCGGGATCGTTTTTCGGTTAAAGGATCTTAAAATCGTAAGATCTTAAGATCAATATCGGGATCTTAACAACCATGGATGGGTGGTTCTTGTTTCATACTCCAACGGTGACACAAGGTTACGCATTTAAAAAAACTGGTACTTTGTGCTTGTCTTACTTGAAGTTTCATGACTTGTATCATATGCCATTTTCTGGATCTTTGTCCTTATTAGCATAAATAAAAATAATATATATATATATATATATATATATATATATATATATATATATATATATATATATATATATATATATATATATATATATATATATATACACACACACATAAAAGGTTACTGTATAAAATTGTTGAAGCAAATATCTAAAGTTCATATTATAAAACACAAAACTATGTAGACTTTTAATTAAGCTACTTGTTAACAAACATCATTTTGAGCAATGGTCTACAACCCGTGAATGAAAAATTGCATACCCGTTGTGGAAAAATTCTTCATTTATGATACAGAACAAAGAAAAAAGAAACACAAAGGCTTGGAAACTCAAGGACGCAATGAGTTGTTTGTCATTTCAGTGAGACGTTAGAAAGATTATATCTATTCGTAACATCCATCTGAATTATATATTCTAACAGAAGTCATTGATTTCTAATAAAATGAAACGAACAAAAAGTCCATAATACGATTTTAAGCAAACATTCCCCATCTTGACTTAAATATTATGTATTGTCATATCCAACTATCCATATTAAGGAAATCCAAGCAATGTTGAAAGTTAATTGCTTTCAGGACCGGTTTAGTTAACATAACCATCGGGGTTTCTTTCTTCCCGATCTTCTAATTAATCCGGCTCTCGGTACAAAATAAAGTAATACAAGATGTTGATATATTGCGGATGGCCTTGGAACACTTTGTCTTTAGCCAAACAGATAGTACTAGGGCTATCACAATTGACCAAGGCTTGCTATCAACCAATCTCAAAATCACTATCAGTGTTTCTTCCATCCTACTCTGCTTCACTTTAATCCGACTCTTGGTACAAATAAAGTAATATCAGATGTTGATATATTAGTGACGGTAATAGAACACTTGGTCTTTAGGCAAACATATAGCACTAGGGCCATTAAAATAGACCAGGACTTGATATCACTTAATCTCAAGATCACTATCATGGTTTCCTTCATCCCGCTCTTCTTTGACCAATATATATTTCTTGGTCAATATATCTATGAAGAAAAATCATCTTCACATCGAGTTGCTCAACTCCAAATTGTGATGTACTAAAAACAAAAGCAACACCTCTGTAGATGTGAGTCGAACTAATACTGAGAAAACCCTATTATAGCCGACCCCTTTGATCAATTGTCGTCAATACAATAAAAAACAAGCAAAATAACCTAAGTATTAGGGCAAGTTGGGTCGAATCCATAGGATTTGAAAGCAATCAATAAATTATCTAATGACCGATGGTTGTGAAAGTAATTAAGAAAATGAGAATAATAAGAAAATACATAAAATACCAAGTATGATTATATGACTGAATTATGAAAACAATATTACTTCTTGCTTTAGTTATCAAACAATTAGGTTTATAAAACCTTCTTTCCTTAGATTTTGATATAATCACATAGACATCGTTATAGTTACGAACATTAAGCTATCCAATTTTAGACACACAATATGTTAATCAAATTATTTGGTATAGTCCCCACGTCTATTGGATTAGACACAAAAATGATTTCGCTATATAGTATACCATCTTACAATTAAGATAAAATACTATTAGGGTTCATTAGTGTTTATTGGGCACAATGTATGATAATTGATTATTTGTATTAGCCCCTAAACTTATAATGCTCAAAAGAAATAGTAATTTGGCAATACAATGTATTATGATTAGTGTGACAACCAAAAATTTATTTACACGTATAAAATACAATTTGACGCTTAAACGTATAATGGAATGGCAAAATGGTCCAAGAATGTAAAATTATAAGAAAGTTATTGTTAAGACTTTTTATTAAGTCATCCCGAGATATTATTTCAGTTAGAAATTTAGTCATAGCGACCCAAGAGCAAAAAGTTTGAAATAAAGGACTAAAAGTGAAAAGTTTATTGGGCAAACTTTAGAAATTATTACCTCAAAATCTAGAAAGATTTAGACAAAAGTCATCAAGACGACTTTTGTAATATTTGAGATAACAAAAATATAGGAAAAAGATTCGGGTCATTTGGAGTTGTAACGAAGAAGTTATGATGGAACTAAAATGGCCCAAAAGTGACAAAAACGACAAAATGGTCATTTTAAAGGGTTGATAGCAGAAAATATATTAAGATTTAGACATAAGTCAGTAAGGAAGAAATGTAAAGCTCATTCCCACCTTTCCAAAGGTATAAACTTTGTAAAAATCGGATATAATACAAGAAAGTTATGCCAATATTAAAATCAGAGAAAAATCATAAGTTAAAGTTGGAATTTTCCAGATCTGAGCAAAATTAAAACCTGGTTCGCGTAGACCATTTCCTGTGGACTCGTCTCTCTCCTAGATAGCGTAAAATAAGAAATCAGAAAGGAGGAAAACGGGTGGAGCTAGAACACGGTTCTGATCACACACATCTCTAGTCTCAATTGTTTGTGTCTGATCGAGAAATCAGAGAGAAGAGAACCGAGGATCGGGACTAGACTACATTTGGGATTGAACAACATCAGAGGGATGAACGGAGGAGCAGCAAGTTCACGCTCTTGCTGATTGACGCGATGACAGGTGGCGGCGGTGCCGGAGTTCGACGGCAGTCGTCGGAGGGAGGTGGGGGAAGCCTCTAGTGGTCCAATTTCAGGTTCAAAATGATTGCAAACCTTCTGATTTCAGCAATAGGTGCAGAATTCTAAAGGTGAGCCCAAATTTCTTTAAAATCTAGATTCTTAGAACATGAAATTGGATAGATTTTGTGATGCATGATGGAAATTGGAAGTAGTTCTTGATATATGCTATTTAATGGGTCGAAAATCTCCAAAATTTACACTTTATGTGATGAGTTCGTTAAGTTATACAAGCTGAATTTTTCTGATATGGTTGAGTTCTTGAATGCATGTTTTATAAGCTATTGAATGTATGAAGAACTCTTGGTAATAAGTTGGAATTCTAGGGAAAACAAGAACACATGAGTTACTTGTGTAAAAATCTGATTTTTACCCTTTAAATGCTTTAAGTCACGAGTCTTTTGCTTAGTAGTAAACTGAAATAATGGAATAATCAAGAACATAAAACTTAGTGTTTAGAAAATTTGACAGCTTTGACTTTTTTGTCAAAGTCAAACCACAAGTCTAGAAATCAAAATTTGTGGGGTTAGGTTTGGTTTATGTTGAAATTGGATGTGTATACATGTTATACTATTGATATAGAACTAGAAACATAAAATAATCAATAAAATGAAGTTAGTTTGCTAGATGATAATCAAAAGGCAAAAAGAGGGACGAAATTGACTTGTAAAAGTTTAAAATGGGACAAGAATGAAAATTGATGCTTGTGATCGAGAAACTAGTTAAAGTATGAGTTACGGGGCATGTTCATAATACATAATGGTAACATTGAATTGGAAATTCAAGTAATGGTTTAAGCATCATGTAAGACACAATTTGGTTAGAAAATACTATAATTGTATTATTATTAATGAAATTGTTGTTTTAAGTCTAATAAATACACGTTTGAGAAATGACCCCAAGACTTTAACAATATGATTCATTGCCTTATTATTATATTATATTAAAAGGAAGTTGAAGGTTTGGGTCAAGAAAAGTTAAGTTTTGGTTAAGACTAAAAATGACTTTATCGGAAACGGTTGAACTAAAAAGTTACCGTTTTAACAAATACGAGCCCGTATGAGTATGAAATGAATTTATATCAACATTTATGTGTTGTTCGGTGGTTTTGGCAACAAAATATGTAAAAAGTGTAATGGAATAAAAGAGCGAAACGAAAGATGTTTTGACATCTAGGCAATGATATTGTTTTATAAACATGTTAAGATCATAAAGTTACTAAAATTTCATGTTAAACCCCGCGAAAACACAAATAGGCAAAGTAGGATGCCTAAATAGGAAAACAGTCAAAAATGTCGAAACGAAAATTGGATTAAAATGTTCCATTAAGCTTTATACATATTCTAAATACTATTAGTGCATTGTTGGGTTATATAACAATGAATTAAACAAGAGTTTACACGAATTTTGGACTAAGTTATCAAAATGGGACAAAAAGGGTAAAGTTGTCCAAAATGATTTTTATGGTTTAAGACCCATACTTAGCCACCGGAATGAACTTAGATAACGACTAGAAGTAGTCTAAGAATGAGTAGACGAATGTATTATGTTTAGTTACGAAATACATTCTAATCTTTTATTAAATTAATAGAGGTTTGAAGGATGCTTGGAAGCAACGGAAGGCTAGAGAAAGTGGATTAGTGTAGCTAGACGTACCTTGTAACACTCCTTTCTCAAACCATAATTTAATATAGTTTATTTTACAAAACGTGACTAATAAAAAGTCACAAATTTTTTTTTTACAAACTTTATTCTGAAAGGGTATTACAGACTCAATACAGAAACCATAATTTAAACTTATCTGTAATTTACTCTGTCCCGGCTTCAAGTCACAATAAGTAACCTAGCTCCTGCTCCTCTCACCCACGTACATAGCATTTAAAACATGTAGTACGTGAGACATAAAGTCTCGTGAGTAATATGGGTTTTAGACCCAAAACTTTTCTGCTAAAAACTTGAATTATAAACAAGTATACTACTAAAACTTATTTTCGTAATAAATTTCAAATTTCCTTTCTTTCGTATCTTCAAAAAAATTACTTTCTCTTATTAAAACTGTATTCTTTCTCAAAACTGATTTCTTTCTTTAATAACTGTTTTCTTTTATCAAAACTGTATTCTTTCTCAAAACTGATTTCTTTTCTCATTTACTTGTGACCAACTGAAACTGATGAATTAATTTATTTTAATTCATTCTACTAGCGCCCCTCGCGGAACAGAACAGATCCGTCCGCTAGGTTATGCTCATTCTGTCTCCCCTTTGTGACTTGGAACGGATTCAAGCACAAGGGTATACTAAGCTAGACCACTACTTCGCGACGGGAGGTACCATCCCAGTAGTGTCTTCTGATCCCTCGATTATGTGGGTGATCCTAGTCCGGACAACTAACTCTTTCTTCTTTCTTTCTTTAATTCTTATCTCATTACATATTAAATTGGTCAAAATGGGACACGATTTATAAATAACTCAACTCATAAACTTTTAGACTCATAATCAAAAATATCTTTAAAACTAATCTCAACATCTTTAGCTCATGTACGGAGCTTCTTTCAAAACTTTATAAACTATACTTCTTTAAATACTGAACTTCTTTAAAATCTCTTTTAAACAATTAGCTCTAGGAGCTACTTTCAAAACTATTTCCAAGCCTTAGAAATTGCAAATATTTGGAAATCTCATTTTCTGAAAATATCATTTTGCTATGTACTAGAAAACATCCTCATAAAACTCACCTTGGTTTAGCTATAACCACTACGCTTCTTATACGCCGTCTCCCTTTCCGTGCTCTCTAGTATTTGAAGCACCTCCTATACATATATCACATATATATTTAATAAATATATGTTACAACTGACTCTACAGTTTTAAGGTCTCATACGACTCAACCTTTGGTCATACTAATTATATAACCATTAATGAACTCATTTTATAATTTTCTCCAGAATACGCGTATTTTGCTACAGTACCCCCGAGGGGTCGTATTTCAGTTCCGACACTTTACCATGAAATCTTAGGCCATATTAGACTTGTGTTTCAAATTTGGAGTTCATTGGACAAGTCTAACTCAAATTCCAAAAATCAAGTTTTAACATAAACTTGAAGTTTAGCCACTGCCGGTACAGTGACTTTTCCGCAAGGTCGGATTACGGATTTGACAATTCCCGATATGTTTTTATACCATTTTAAGGCTATGGCAAAAATTTCAGATCAAACAGACATGCCTAGCTATGGTTTCTAACTTTTATGGTTTCTATCATTTTGGTCCCTGTCTGATGGGCGCACTGCGCCAGGGTTGGGCGCACTGCGCCTGGGCGCACCCCGCCCTGATCCTAGGCGCACTGTGCCTAGCGCCTGGGCAGACTCCTGATCAGTCGCGATTTGGCACTGTAGCATGCAGTTTTGACATTTTAAGTCCTTAATCTAGTTCTTAATCATATGGGGTTTGTTCCCTGACTAAAAACCTCCATTAAAACAAGGTTTTAACCCATTAAAATCACATCAATAAATCAAATGTAGGAATTAAAGTTCTTGACCAAAATTGCAAATTCTCAAGAATAGCAATCTACTTCCATGTTTTTGGGTTAAGTTCTTAACTAATGACTTATTGGAAGCATTAGCCACTTAAACCACATGATTCATGACTGAAATTTTAGTTTCAATTCCACTCAAGAATCAATTCAAGAATACACCCAAAACTTAGGTTAGAACAAAGGAAATCTTACCTTTCAATGCTTGGAATCACTAATTCCAAGGTTGGTTCTTGATTCCTTTGTTGAATTTTCCAAACTTCTTCTTCCTGTGTTCCTCTCTAGCTCTCTCTCGTGCTCTTCTGGAAATGTCTACTGGGTTCTCATATGATAGGGGATAATTATCATATAATATATATATTTAATTTTTATAAAAACTTTGCATTTTGGTCCCTAGCCTTCCAATTCTTCTACAAAAATGGTTCAAGAGTCATAACTTTACGATTTATACTTCATTAACTTCTAACTTAACATTTTCTTGACATTTTGGTCATTTCCATGTCAAATGACCATTTTGCCCCTTTTCGACCATATTCCACTATTCATGCGGTAAAACTCCAGATTTCATATAAACTCTTATTTCTTATATTATTATTTTACATAATACATGTTATTTTACACAATAGTCTTATAACGTGTCAAAAGACCGTTTTACCCTTTTACAACTTTTTCGCGGGTTCTTACAGTCACCCCTCCTTAAGCGGATTCCGTCCTCGGAATCTTTTCGTAATCTGTGAAATTCGGATATCTTCTCTTCATTTCTTCTAGCGTCTCCCAAGTTAGGTTTGACCCTAAGGGATGCTTCTACTTAATTACTACAAGGTCAACTTCCTTGTTCCTCAGCTTCTTAGTCTGCATTTCCAGAATCGCTTCAGGTTCTTCAATCATTCTACTAGGAGTCTCTACCCTCAAGTCTGTATGAGGTATCACTAACTCTTCTTTTTCAAAGTACTTCTTCAGATAGCATACATGAGAGGTATCATGTATCCCTCTTAGTTCTGGTGGTAATTCTGGCTTGATTGCTTGCAATCCAACTCTCTTCAGGATTCTAAATGGTCCAATGTAACTTGGACTCAGCTTTCCTCTTTTACCAAATATGACTACACCCTTCCACGGCGACACTTTTATCATTGCTAAATCTCCTTCTTGCAAATCATACGGTCTTTTCTTTAGATTTGAGTAACTCTTCTGTCGGTCTTATGCCGCTATCATGTTGGCCTGAATCACTCCAATCTTCTCATTGATCACTCTAGCAATTTCTGGTCCTGTCAACTTAGTCTCACCCGCCTCCAACAGCATAAAGGAGTTCTACACTTTCTACCATACAATGCCTCAAAGGGTGGCATTTTAATACTAGAGTGGTAGCTATTGTTATATGCAAACTCCACTAAAGGCAGGTGTTCATCCCAACTGCCTCCAAAATCTATCACGCATGATCGTAGCATGTCTTCTACTGTCTGAATCGTTCGTTCACTCTGACCATCCGTTTGTGGATGATATGTTGTACTTAGCTGGATTTTCGTCCCCATTTTCTCTTGTAAAGCTCTCCAATGGAGTAGTTTCTCTTATGGCTAGAAATAGTGCACTCTTGGTCAATCGGTCCACTATGACCCATATACTACACTATCATACCCTCTTCTCGTTCTCGGTAACCCGACAATAAAGTCCATGGTTACATCTTCCCACTTTCCGGCTGGAATGTGCAATGACTGAGCAATCTCCATGCGGGACCTGATGTTCCGCCTTGACTTGTGCACAAACGACACACTTGGAAACATACTTTCTTCAACCTTAAACTTTAACTTATATGACTCTTCTAAAATCAACTTTCTCAAATCTCCTGCTTTCGGCACCCAAATGCGGGTTCTAAAAGTCTTTAACTCTTGTCTACTTATCTCAAACTGCATATCTTCCTCGTCTTTCATTTTTCAAGTCTATGTTTTTTTTTCAACTTTTTGTTGGACTGCTTTAACCTGTTCTATAACACTGGACATTAGTTCTATACGTATCAATCTTGCATTGATTCTTTTCTCTGGAACTATTTTTTTACTCAATGCATCTGCTGTTATACTTGCTTGCCTGAATGGTATACAATTTCGCAAACATAACCATTGATCAACTCTAACTATCTTTTCTGTCTTATGTTCAACTCTATTTGAGTGAACACATACTACAAACTTTTGTGATCAATGAATAGCTTGCGCTTTGTTCCATACAGGTAATGCCTCCAAATTTTTAAGGTAAATACTATCGCTATTAGCTCTATATCATAGATACTATACTTTGTTTCTAGGGCTTTCAACTATCTGCGAACATATGTTATACTCTTACTCCTCTGCATCTACACACAGCTAAACCCTCTATGGGAGGCATTGTTGTATACTTCAGAATCTTCTGTCCCATCTGGTAACGTAAGGACAGACGCACCACACGACTTTTCTTTTAGTGTGATAAAAGCTTTTACTTATTCTTCTTACTTGAGTAAATTTCATATTTTAAATTTACTTTCTCTTTCTTATTCTCGGAGCTCTATCACTTTATACTTTACTATAGAAAATTGACTTTCCAACAGTCAATCTACATTTCTATTTACTTCTTTCTTGTCATTAGACTTAAATTTCATATTATCTTTATATAATTTCTTTAGAAGTTTTACAACTTCTCATATTCATATATATACTAGAAGAATTGACTCTTCAAAAGTCAATCGTTATTCTTGCTTCTTTTGTCTTATCTTTCATCTTTAATTCTCAAGAAATTTTCTATTTTTTTTAATCAAAACCTTTTATATTCAAGGTGTTGCTATAATTACTACTAAACTTTTCTTTATCCTTGCTACTAGTTTTCATACATTCTCATAAGGCTATTACCTTTATCATCTTGTTACTTGCATGTATTACTTTTATAGATACATGTCTAGTATCATTCTTTACTTATATTATTTTTATCTTTCGACATATTAACGATCTAAACATCTCTTTCACTTTTTTTTTATATTTTTAGAAAATTTCAATCTCTTTTACTCATTATTCTTTCTAATATAATCTTGTTCTTTTCATTTCTCAGCTTTCTTACAGTACACTTATGAGTACACCTCTTATCTTCTTAGGTACCTCATGTACCATTCATTTTGTTACTTATGTTTTAGTATTTTCTTGTAGTTCTTATTTCTCACACTGATGCCTAGTTTAGCACTCTATCTCTTGCTTACTCTTTACTTGTTATGGCTAATGCCGAAATAACTTTTATTTATCTTTTTATCCTGACTGCACTATAATCATATTTTTAGTAAAGATTGGCATCTCTGACTCAACAATTTCTTGTTTCATCTCATTATGCTTGTTAAGCATACACTTCTTTAATAATCATATAGATTACCATCATTTTTTTATAAACATTTAGTCTCTTTATCTCACATATTTTACTTATAAACTTTCTAGGTTTGATACCCAAAATTCTTTTATTATACTTTTCACCATTTCTCTCTATGTGTCATAGGGCTATATGCCCAACACATTACATTGTTCTTTCCTTTAAGCTTTTTTTCTTTACTCTCTTTATTTATATATATCTTAAAGCGATATACGCTATACACTTTCTTATGTTCCATAACTACTAGTCATGTACTGACCATTTCTCTATTCTTTGGCTGCTTTTACCCGTTACTTCCTCTTAGAAGTTATCTATTTATTTTAACTCTTATTTCATATTTGACTCTTTGTCTAATACTTATCTAGATATTTTCTTTTATTCTTTATCTCCTATTGTTTGTGACTTTCAGTCATTTTCTCACATTCTTTCAGTTATACTTTTATCATTCTCAATTCTTTTTATTTCATATTTATATGGTCACTAAATCTGATTTCAAATGACCATTTCTTTAATAACTGTCTTTATATTCTTATCATTGTCATCATTATCTGTCTTATCTTTAACTGTTCACCTAACATTTGATTAGGCATTCAATCTCTATTTCTCAACTCAATCTCTTGCATTATAAGAATGCAACATACTCATAGTCTTTAACGATTTTTTTTCAGGTAACTTGCTTTGTTTATGTTACTCATTATAGTACTCTTCAAACTTGGTTATTTGCTCTAACTATTAGATGTCTTTATTTGTCATATTACTTTCAAGTTTGGAAGTCACAACTTCCCATTTCTTATACTTTCATTTCTATCTTTGATTCCTCTTCTAATACTTGGTTAAGTATTTCACTTTCATTTTATATTAACATATTTAATCACAACTTTTACATACATATCTTAATCTCTTGGTTCTCCATGAACAACACATCATATTACTTCTCAATATTTATTCTGTACTCTTTTATACCTCTTTTGGGTTTGTCTACAATTGCAAACCCAACTCATTTCTTTTTTACTCGTTTTACTTAAAGGTTTTCATTCTTCTTTCTTATATGAATTTCATTCATATATCTGTATTTTTCAATCTTTCTTTCTTTGGTCACTGCAGTGACATTACTCTTATTTTTATTCCATAATCATGAGTTATTTCCGTTAAACAACAGAAATTTTTAGTTATACTCTTTCTTTTATAATTGTACTACATACTCCATTTCTTCTATTAACATTTTAAATACAATGATACTTTCTGACCATGTCTCTTTTACTGATTCTTTTCATACTCTACGTTATTTCTCGTATTATACGGTGATTATCACAACCACAAATTTGCACTTTTCTTCGTCATTATATATACTTTATACTGCTTCATATAAGGTATGGGGTTTTCCTCACTACATACTTCATATTTGTTACTTCATCTTTAACACTTTTTCTTTTATACTTTGGTATTTCCCGTCATACTTGATTGTCTTACATAGGTATACCGAACCTATACTCCTCAAACCTGCTATACTTATCTCTTACAGCTTCACATAGTTCCTGTGTGGTTCCACCAGACTCAAATGTATATCCTGTGATTAGAATAGTACGGGCCCATATTATTATAACCACCTATATACATTTGCTTCCAGTTTATCACCAGGACTCACGTTCCACTGTAATGAATTTACTTCTATCTCTACTTACTTTCTACATCATACCCAAGTATGTACTCTACTTAGCTCTCACATAGTTTAAGTCTAGGTTCAAGTACTGACACCTAGTTCGCTTAAACTATGGCTCTGATACCAAAACTGTAACACCCCTTTCTCAAACCATAATTTAATATACTTTATTTTACAAAACGTGACTAATAAAAAGTCACAAATTTTTTTTTTACAAACTTTATTCTGAAAGGGTATTACAGACTCAATACAGAAACCATAATTTAAACTTATCTGTAATTTACTCTGTCCCGGCTTCAAGTCACAATAAGTAACCTAGCTCCTGCTCCTCTCACCCACGTACATAGCATTTAAAACATGTAGTACGTGAGACATAAAGTCTCGTGAGTAATATGGGTTTTAGACCCAAAACTTTTCTGCTAAAAACTTGAATTATAAACAAGTATACTACTAAAACTTATTTTCGTAATAAATTTCAAATTTCCTTTCTTTCGTATCTTCAAAAAAATTACTTTCTCTTATTAAAACTGTATTCTTTCTCAAAACTGATTTCTTTCTTTAATAACTGCTTTCTTTTATCAAAACTGTATTCTTTCTCAAAACTGATTTCTTTTCTCATTTACTTGTGACCAACTGAAACTGATGAATTAATTTATTTTAATTCATTCTACTAGCGCCCCTCGCGGAACACAACAGATCCGTCCGCTAGGTTATGCTCATTCTGTCTCCCCTTTGTGACTTGGAACGGATTCAAGCACAAGGGTATACTAAGCTAGACCACTACTTCGCGACGGGAGGTACCATCCCAGTAGTGTCTTCTGATCCCTCGATTATGTGGGTGATCCTAGTCCGGACAACTAACTCTTTCTTCTTTCTTTCTTTAATTCTTATCTCATTACATATTAAATTGGTCAAAATGGGACACGATTTATAAATAACTCAACTCATAAACTTTTAGACTCATAATCAAAAATATCTTTAAAACTAATCTCAACATCTTTAGCTCATGTACGGAGCTTCTTTCAAAACTTTATAAACTATACTTCTTTAAATACTTAACTTCTTTAAAATCTCTTTTAAACAATTAGCTCTAGGAGCTACTTTCAAAACTATTTCCAAGCCTTAGAAATTGCAAATATTTGGAAATCTCATTTTCTGAAAATATCATTTTGCTATGTACTAGAAAACATCTTCATAAAACTCACCTTGGTTTAGCTATAACCACTACGCTTCTTATACGCCGTCTCCCTTTCCGTGCTCTCTAGTATTTGAAGCACCTCCTATACATATATCACATATATATATTTAATAAATATATGTTACAACTGACTCTACAGTTCTAAGGTCTCATACGACTCAACCTTTGGTCATACTAATTATATAACCATTAATGAACTCATTTTATAATTTTCTCCAGAATACGCGTATTTTGCTACAGTACCCCCGAGGGTCGTATTTCAGTTCCGACACTTTACCATGAAATCTTAGGCCATATTAGACTTGTGTTTCAAATTTGGAGTTCATTGGACAAGTCTAACTCAAATTCCAAAAATCAAGTTTTAACATAAACTTGAAGTTTAGCCACTGCCGGTACAGTGACTTTTCCGCAAGGTCGGATTACGGATTTGACAATTCCCGATATGTTTTTATACCATTTTAAGGCTATGGCAAAAATTTCAGATCAAACGGACATGCCTAGCTATGGTTTCTAACTTTTATGGTTTCTATCATTTTGGTCCCTGTCTGATGGGCGCACTGCGCCAGGGTTGGGCGCACTGCGCCTGGGTGCACCCCGCCCTGATCCTGGGCGCACTGCGCCTAGCGCCTGGGCAGACTCCTGATCAGTCGCGATTTGGCACTGTAGCATGCAGTTTTGACATTTTAAGTCCTTAATCTAGTTCTTAATCATATGGGGTTTGTTCCCTGACTAAAAACCTCCATTAAAACAAGGTTTTAACCCATTAAAATCACGTCAATAAATCAAATGTAGGAATTAAAGTTCTTGACAAAAATTGCAAATTCTCAAGAATAGCAATCTACTTCCATGTTTTTGGGTTAAGTTCTTAACTAATGACTTATTGGAAGCATTAGCCACTTAAACCACATGATTCATGACTGAAATTTCAGTTTCAATTCCACTCAAGAATCAATTCAAGAATACACCCAAAACTTAGGTTAGAACAAAGGAAATCTTACATTTCAATGCTTGGAATCACTAATTCCAAGGTTGGTTCTTGATTCCTTTGTTGAATTTTCCAAACTTCTTCTTCCCGTGTTCCTCTCTAGCTCTCTCTCGTGCTCTTCTGGAAATGTCTACTGGGTTCTCATATGATAGGGGATAATTATCATATAATATATATATTTAATTTTTATAAAAACTTTGCATTTTGGTCCCTAGCCTTCCAATTCTTCTACAAAAATGGTTCAAGAGTCATAACTTTACGATTTATACTTCATTAACTTCTAACTTAACATTTTCTTGACATTTTGGTCATTTCCATGTCAAATGACCATTTTGCCCCTTTTCGGCCATATTCCACTATTCATGCGGTAAAACTCCAGATTTCATATAAACTCTTATTTCTTATATTATTATTTTACATAATACATGTTATTTTACACAATAGTCTTATAACGTGTCAAAAGACCGTTTTACCATTTTACAACTTTTTCGCGGGTTCTTACATACCTAGCTACTAAGGTGAGTACATGTGGCTTTTTCCCACTATGGGGTACATGGCAAATTGTTGACAAAGCTTTAACATGACTTTTAAATATTAAATGATATGCAAATCGTTCTACGTATGTTACGATAATGAAAGTTTTATACAATGATTTCGAAAGTATGTTTTGGCATTTAGCCTACTCTGTTACTAAAAGATTGTTTTGGCTTCAAGCCTACTATGCTTATGAAAGAATATTTTGGTAGAAAGTCTACTATGTGTTCATGTTATGAATCTGTTTCAAAAGAACAAAGGGTATATGTGTTATATGATTTGATTCTTATATAAGTTTATGAAATATTTAATTTGTTAATGCTTATGTTATTGCACATGCATCTCATGGCATTTTGTGATTTCTTGTACAAAAGAAAAGTAGCGTTTTTAAGCATGCATAGAATGTGATTGCATGAGTCAGCGAGGTCCGGACACGTCCCCGTAACGGGACAAGACTCTACTGGGATGGTACCTTCCGTCGCAAAGTAGAAGTCTCCTAAGATGCCATTATAGGAAGATTTGTTCTCCTATTTTGGTAAGCTCTTGGTCTTTATAGACCTTAAGATGCGGTATATAACCGTAAGCTACTGTCACGAAAGTGATTTGGTCTTTTAGACCTAAGATGCGGGTAGGCTAACCCGTAAGCTGCATTTGTGTGAGAATCATGCATTGCATACTTGCATTTTGCATGAACTATGGTTACTTGAAAAAGAGAAATAATTTATTTCTATTCAAAAATGTATTTGTATGAAACAACTTTTAAAGAAGTTTTGGAAATAAAGAATAGCTTATATGAGTTGTTTTTGCAAAGGATTTTGGAAGTAACCGTCAACTATATGACTTAGATTGTAAAGAAGTTTTTGGAAAATAAATGTCATTTTATGACTTATTTTGAAAAGGATTTCGAAAAGAAATGTGTCTAATATTTGATATTGATTATTAAATCTTTTCAATAATGTTTTGAGTCTAAAACCCATGTAGCTCACGAGACGTTTTCGTCTTACGTAATTTATTTTATGCCATGTATCCCAGGTTTTAGACACGAGAGATAGAAACAACTAGATGACCCGAAGTGATTGAGATTTTAGATGGAGCTAACCTTGGCTGATATCCTGGTTTGTAATCCTAACTTGCTTTCTATGGTGTACTTTGATATGAGATTGTAACCCCCGACAGTGGTTTAAATATTTTAAAACATGTTTGGTTGGGACCGAAATTTTAAGACATGACCTTATGTCATGAGAAAAGTTTTTAAAAGTTGACATTTTGTCACATAATGTTTTAAAACATGATGAAATAACGTTTATGCGCTTTTAGCGCTATTGTGCTTTTAACGTTTATGCGCTTTTGGCGTTGTTATGTTTTTCTAAAAAAAAAGGAAGTTATGAAAATCGGGGTGTTACAATTAGAGCAACAAACTTTTTAATAAACATAAAGATTCTACTAGTACTAAACAGATTAACAATGTTCAAGTTATAATACCAAACATTCTTTGTTAGGAATCAAAGTAATAATAAAGGAAAATTAATCTAATATCATGATAACCTCACCAGAAGTAGTCTTAAATGAACTTGAGCTTCCACATATCCAGAAAAACGCATCTAGGTATGTGATGAAATATTCATGGTTATGGTAGACTTGTTGGATCATGATGAGTTGTTGATGATGATCCTAACATTTGATGACATTCTTGATGTGTTCTTGAGGGGGTTGGAAGAGGTTTCTTGTTGATGAAAATCAGCATAAGTCGTTTGTGTATGAGGCATAAGAGGTGTATTTATAAGGTGGAAAAGAACTTAGGTTGGTTTAAGATGTTCCAATGCCATTTGGTTGAATAACAACTCCATCGTAATGTGTGTCTCTCTTGCTGTAGGGCTCTTTTCCACTACAAGGCTTTTACCATTCCACCGTAGGTCTCAGCTGCCGACTCGTAGGGATACGAAAAGACCATATTAGGGTGACAATGAGAATCCCCTACGATCATGACAAAAAGTTCTACTACTTGGTGACACTTTGCTCCAAAAAACATTGTTTTTGGCTTGAATGTTTCAAAACTTTACTGAACTCGCAAAACATATATTTTCATCATAGTAAAACTTTAAGAAGTTAAAAAAATGCAATTTCATCATAAATGGCATTATACATAGAATGTAAATTCTACCGATCAAACCTCCCTAACTTTATTTCTTACTTGTCCCGAGATAGGCCCGATATTATCATATAATAGACTTATTCTTTTCCGCCCAAGAAATATTTAATGAAATAATGAGTCTACATAATTTCCTTAAAACAACATGTGTTCGAATTCATCGTTTGGAAAAAGAATTGCATGTTTTATTGCAAAGATTGTTCAATTGAAATATTTTTAAAAAATACGAATAACTGTTAAATATAATTTACGTCAAATGAAGATACTAAATTTATAAAATATATTTCTAAAATTTCCTCCTAAGTAATTAGTTGAAATCATCGACCCATGCCAGGTTTACAAACAAACAAATGTTAGCACGATCGGTAACACTCAATGGGCAACCCATACACTCGTGTTGATTGTCTCCTGCCATTTTTCTTTTTTCTTTAAGACTGTTATTTTGGAAGTTCATCTCTCGATTATTTCCTCACTCTTTTGGCATGTTCCACTATTCCTTATAATTTGTGTTCGTTGACACTCTTTTATTTATTTACATGTAGGAATTACCTCTTATTCATGCTTTGCCTTTACCTTTGATATCCTCACAATTTTTTCTGAGCGAATAGTAACACTTGGGATTCACAAGAAAGACCAAAATAGACCAATTTGGGAGACTCTTTTAACCCGATGACGCGGTTGTAACTATGACCAAGTACTAAGAACACAATGGCCCATATTGTTCGATTAAGTCTTTATTTGAAAGATAGTAGATATAATCGAAAAATGTTTTATTTTCAAAATTCAATATTTCAATATAACAACTATCATTCTTTGGTTTTTTCTGGATCCGGTTAAAAAACCACAAATCTCATGACAAATCATTATACACAAACCAAACTTTTTCACACAAAATCTTAATTCCAGTTATTTCAACCTCCTATCTTTTTTTTTTTTTTTTTTTTTTTTTTTTTTTTTTTTTTTTTTTTTGTAGAATGACATTCGGGATGATAACGATGCTAATATATCATCACTAATATCGTGGCGGCCAACCGAGGCAGACGAGTAACTTTGAGAGTTTCATTGTACTTAGAACGTTTACCAAATTTTCAAGATTTTTAATCAAATGTCTCAACAAAAAATATGGATATAAAAAATGTCCGACTACTAAAAGATATCCAAATAAAAGTAAAAATACTAAAAGTTAAAACAAGCAGACAAGTATACTTGATAGTTCCATGGTAGATGAGTCTTGGATTTCTTCAAAAATTGGAGGAGATCGCTAAATGTTTATGTTAGGCCAGAACAGAATCGAAAAAAAATCGTCACAATACGTCCATTTTTTCAATCTCCCATAATTTTCAGGTTTTTTGCATTTCTTCCTTCAAGTACACCATCTCCCAAACTCTAAGTTTTTCATCATCCCGAGTGCAACAAACATAAAATGAATTAGCCCTCAAATGTTTCGACAGGGACCAAAATGTCATAAAAATTTTCTAATTTCCAGATTTTCAAGCAACCTTAACTTTCATTTATTTTAAAGATTCCCTGATTTTGAAATTGTTTTCCAAAATCGGTCAGATACTGTACATAAAAATTTCAATTTTCAGAATCTCAAATCAGACCTTCAAAATTTTAAAATGTAAGAATGAACCTCTTTTCAAAAATAAATTTCCAAATTGATTTTACTTAAAAGAACTATTAAATGAACACTTTCTTTTTATGGACACCTCCCCAAATTTGAGATTGGATCCTCCACTAAGCAAAACATGAATAAAACTAAAAACAACGAAATTAAAATAACACTAAAACAATAAAAATCTAATTAACCCATAATTTCTTCACGGTTTGCAATTCAAGTTGGTACATACAACAAACATTTAAACCGTTAGGTAGCCCCTAGTAAACGAGTGAAGTCTCGTAAGGGTTTCCAGTGACCACACACAAAGTTTAGGGGGATTGGAATCCCAAAGTTGCCATGTTTAAGGTCATTCGCGGATGGATCATCAAATAAATTGGCGTCATTTGATATTAGTGCACCTTTAGTGCGCCTTCTCTAAGAGATATCGATATGTCATAGTTATGGAGCATTTTTAAGAGATCTTGGAGCATATATTAATTAACTGACAGATGGATTTTTGTGGAAATTTTAATTTGTATTTTCTTGAAGACCCTTGCTAAACTCATCATGTCTTTTTTTAGTTTTAGGTGAGCTGTGCCTGTGATGATTAGAAGACACCATCTATGTTTACTCTCTTATATTTAAGATGTAGATAACTTGTGCTTGGATATTGAGTCAGGTTAGAAGACACTAGAGTTTTTGGGATAAATATGACTGGCCGACTGGGACCCAAATTGATGTTAAGTTGTTATGTATTGGAGTTGCGGGACAAAGAGTTCATTGGGAGAATTGGGCTAACATTGGTGGACTTGTTTATTTCTATTAACACTACTGATTTCTTACGCTACTTAGACTAAGCGGTATAGAGAAGACGCCCTCACGTCCCGCTGAAGTGGCACACAGACATATCACCGCCTAGATTCCGATTTGGTTTCATAGAGTCAGAGACGGTGAGAAGCAAGGTCGATGTGAGGGTGGTCACAAGAGATGGTTTGAGGGGAGGTCAGGGGTGATTTAAGGTCGGTGGGAGGTGGTTTGAGGGTGGGAATAGATTTCGAGAAAGAAAAAGGTTTTGGGGTAGGTGATATTTAATTTATTTTCTCAGTTAAAAAAATGCTTACAAATTTACAATAAAAAGATAGAAATGTCATTTTACATGCGTAAAAGACCAACTACATAAGAAATTGAAACTATAGAAATTAAACGTGTAGACATTTGTATAGTTGTCATCATCATATGAGTTATGACAAACCACAACGACCAATCATGTAATTTTGTTTATATATTAATATGGTCCTGTTATATGTGGTTGATTAAAATGACGAATTTTATATGACTTCCATTAAAATCTAAATGAAATGAGTGCCAAAGCTCACAAAAATTCATCGTATTATCCCCAATACATGAGAAAACTATAATATTGTTTTTGTGTAAATTTAAACCATCATATTTTTTTTGTTTTGGTTAAATTAATGATTCATAATCGGATAACCCAAGAAAAACAGTTGCGTAACCTACATAGAATTAAAAAGATTAAACCATAGTTATCATTTTACCAAAAAATTAAACTAATACTTTTAGAAACTATAGTAGTTACTTCAAATAAGGTTTATAGTTTGAATTAATAATGTCATGTAATTTTTTTTAATTCCACGTAGACATTACAACTATCTTTCTTGAGTTATCCGATTTCAAATCATTAATTTAACTAA
Source organism: Cichorium intybus (assembly GCA_023525715.1). Classification (NCBI taxonomy): domain Eukaryota; kingdom Viridiplantae; phylum Streptophyta; class Magnoliopsida; order Asterales; family Asteraceae; genus Cichorium; species Cichorium intybus. The sequence goes on along the minus strand of CM042013.1, from coordinate 11,313,865 downwards.
AATCAAAATACATAATGGTTTTAATTAATAGACACATAACATAATGCTTATTTTGAATATTAGGAGATAATACATCGAGTTTATTTAGCATTATAAGATAATATGACTCGGTTGTTTTTAGCATTTCCCTGAGCTAAAAATATAATAGTGTTGCAAATTGAGGTAGGGTTGAAAGCGAAACCCCATACAACGGTCGGTGGCCGTAGATAGAGGTGGCAAACGGGTCAGGTCGGATGAAAAGTTAAACGAGTTGGAAATACATGACACGAACTCGACCCGTTTAAACTTGTTTAACACGACATGACCCATTTAACCCGTTTTTCATCTTGACGTTTGACTTAGTAAGTAGATGGGCCAACAAAAGTTTTTTTAAATGTTATATATATATATATATATATATATATATATATATATATATATATGTATATATGTATGTATGTATGTATGTATGTATGTATGTATGTATGTATGTATGTATGTATGTATGTATGTATGTATGTATGTATGCACTTCTCGGTTGGTCCGAGTGGCTACGGCCCATGCCTCTCTTATGAGAGGTTGTGGGTTCGAAACCCACTTGGTGCAAGTTTGGCCAAAGATATTACGGCTAGCTTGTAGCTTCAATGCTAGACCGTGAAGCGTGTACCCGGGGCTGGTTTACCAGTCGTTGCTTGCAGGACGTCTTTCCGGGGTGGACATAGCTTGGCGTGGGTTTGCCGATTGCGCGTGCGGGTCTAGTCTCTGTGCAGCTCTACTTGGAGAAAGGGATGTCTCAACGGTTCAACCGAGTGTCCCACATGTACCTAGCTAGGTTGTAGTATATTACGTACCCGTGTAATTGGATTCATCCCTACTTGCAATATATATATATATATATATATATATATATATATATATATATATATATATATATATATATATATATATATATATATATATATATATATATATATATATATATATGTGTGTGTGTGTGTATGTGTATGTGTATGTGTGTGTGTGAGTGTGTGTGTATATATATATATATATATATATATATATATATATATATATATATATATATATATATATATATATATATATATATATATATATAGGAATAGGTTCAAATGAGAACCACTAAAAGGTTGAGAACGGTGATAACCGATATTCACACATTAAAAATTATGTTTTTTTTTTGTTTTTTTTGTTTTTTCACACTTGTTTATAATGTGAAAATACATCAAACTTAATAAATTTCTTTATTTTTTAATACGTTTTACAATATTCACAATATAACAAAATTTCTAGTTATTAAACTGTGAATACTATAACGTAAGTTTTTTATTAAACTGTGAATCAGTGGTTCTCACGGTTCTCAACCTTTTAGTGGTTCTCATTTGAACCCTTCCCTATATATATATATATATATATATATATATATATATATATATATATATATATATATATATATATATATATATATATATATATATATATACATATATATATATATATATATATATATATATATATATATATATATATATATATATATAGCTCTTATAATAGAGGCCATTATGAATATGGTTCAAGATATGTCTCATTCTTGCACCATATTCATTTGAAACTTACAAAGCTTTTCACTTTCATATAATTAAACATGTACAACTCAAGAGTCTTTTAACCTATGATACTTAATTGTTGCTTATTACACCTAATTAATCTAAGAGTCATATATAGTTCACATATAAATTTGATTCTATCTTGGAGAATATGATGGAAGAAAAATTGACTTGAGAGCACACCCACTTTAAAATTTCAAATTTTCATATTGTATTACAAAGGAGAAACATAAAGAAACTAAAACAAATCATAAGTCATGAGGCAAGAGGCAAGAGAGAAACGACATGGTTGCTAACATATACTTTGGAGGTACATATGTTAATATTGTATTAGAAAGAAGAAACGTGAAGAGATAAAGTGCATATTGGTTCTACCTCAACATAACGTTAGAAAGATATATAATACATTTAGTATAATTGATTATTCTTTGTAATTAGTGATTTTCAATGCTTCGATAATCTATTGTTGATCCACAAGTATGTAATATATATATATATATATATATATATATATATATATATATATATATATATATATATATATATATATATATATATATATATATATATATATATATATATATATATATATATATATATATATATAATGTTTTCTAATCCATATTCATCAAAAAAATGTTTTATAATGTTTGAATAATTGGGCTTATGTTGTTTAATGAAGTATTTAATGGTTTGGTTTTGTAGAATTTTTTTAAGATTAATATTATTTAACAAGAAAAATGATATAAAAGTTGACATTATTGTCATGTAAAAAAATTAAACATTGAAAAGGTAAAAAATGTCACATAAATACAAGTAAAAAAGCTTTAGCTACAAAACATCTTAATACTTTAGCAAACAAACATCTTTTACGCTTTTCAGATTAGCATTATTTGGCAAGGAAAATAATATTAAAGTTGTGACATTATGTATTATTGTTAATACATTTTATTTGTTTGTATTAGATTCTAACATAGTTCATGTCAATGTGTTATACTATATTTTTAATGTTGGATTGTTCATATACACTTAACTTAAAATAGATGATTATATTATATTGTTCGACTTTTAGTTAAAATTGTTATTATTCTCGCTTTTTTAGATTTTTATTTTCGAGATTTAAATAACGATGGATTGTATTTCTTATTAGTTTGACAATGAATATGAAGAAAAATATATGATCTCTATTTCATCTCTCTTGGTTCTTAATATAATGAGTTGAATTTTTAAGTTTTTGAAATCAACATGTTGGTTTATTTGAATGAAGAATGATGTTACTATCAATAGATTATCTATTGACTTGATTTGCCAAGATGATGGTCAAATAATTATTAGCTTTTTTGATCGTTCTTCAGTTATGAATTTATTTGTTTTCATTGTGATCATTGTTACATTTTTAACATTAATCTTATATTTATTTTTTATGATGTTTGGTTGATGTTTTTAGATTAAATGATGTAGCATGGATAAGATTGTTGAGCAAAAAAAACTACTAATTTAAAGCATAGTAATAATATAATAGAAAAAACTACTAATCTAAAACTTAATAAAAGTATAATAAAAATAATAATAAAACTTTATAAAACATGATATAAATATAATTATAGTAATTTTATGCATCAAATTCGTTATAAAATGTTATCTAAAATAAATGACCAAAATCATCTACCATCTATCATCGTTATCGTTATCATTATCATTATCATTATCATTATTATAAATCATATAATAGAGGTGTTTAAAGGTATATGGTTGAAGATATGAATCATACGTGCACCATATTTATTTGAAACTTCCAAACCCCTTCAACTTTCAACTAATTAATTACAATCATTCAAGAGTTTTTGGCTTGCATACTAATAATATTAAGTAGTCTATTTAAGATGTTATAATTTATGAGTATCAAATGATGGTAGTTGAATAGGTTTTAAGTTTTTTAAATTGATCAATTAAGCACTTAATGAAATGTTTTTAATTGAAATATATTATATTGATTAAACTTTTTGACTTTTAAGTAGTATATAGAAATAAAAGCATATGGTTTGATAAAAATAATTATATCTTATATATTAATTTTAAAACATTTATTTAATTAAATTAATTATAAGTGATTAAATCGTTATCTTTCTTTATTTTTATATTTATCATTATAATCATTATAATAAATACCTTACAATTCATTGTGGTTCAAGATATGTCATCTATCTTGAACCATGTTTTTTTGAAACTACCAAACTCTTCAACTCAATCTAATTAACTGGTTAGTAATTCATATTGGTTAATCATAAATAAAAACCTTTCAATTCTCACCTAATTAATTACTACAACATAAGAGTTTTTCTAACTTATGATATTTAATAGTTGATTATGGTTAATATAGATGTATATATAGTTTATTGAGATAAATTAATTTGCTTGGCTTAAAGAATAAGATGAAGGAAAATAAGACTTGAAACACATTTATATATTTTGCTAACATCCATTGAGATTTCGTGGTTTAGTTTCATTATTTACTAACTTACCTTAATATTTCTTTTTTTTCTACGTATTTATGTGTTCATCGGATGAAAAAGAGAAATATAGAGAACTATCTTTTGCATGATGTTATATGTATATCAAATTCATAAAATTCATACTACGATATTATTCAAGAAACAAAAGTGATTTTTTTTCTTTAATTATCAATGAGAGTTAGTTATGTTTAAAGAGAGTCTTTAAGTTTGATTTTGTGAAATTGTTTACAAGTCAAAGTATATTGTTAGTTTTTATAATAGATAAGGTAAACAATGAAATGTAATGATTCGAATGTAATTAAATAATAAAATATGCAAAAGTTGTTATTCATCACCTTTGTAATATTTGTAATATTATTACTATGTTTATTTCTATTTTATTTTAGATGTTAAGCTAATTCATGTTAAGACATTTTCATAATTCATGTTAAGACATTTTCTTATGTTTTAATTACACTATCCATATATAATACAAAATTACTATTGGAATATTATTACTATGTTTATACAATTTTTTATTACTATGAAGAAAAATTTTCATAATAATACAATTTTTTCTCAATGGTAACATTTGTAATATTATTACTATGTTTATTTCTATTTTATTTTAGATGTTAAGCTAATTCATGTTAAGACATTTTCTTATGTTTTAATTACACTATCCATATATAATACAAAATTACTATTGGATGTTTCATTGATGTTGGTTAAATTAACATATTAATAACATTATAATTATATTAAATATATGATTTTGATATTGTGTTTGGGTTTTGTGATGAAAATTTTATAATTGATACATGATATATATTGTGATGAGATATTTATAACTAAACCTACGTATTTATATTAGATCTAATGTTTTCAGATTCTTATATAATATGTCAATATTTTTTATCAAATATTTTTATTCCTGCGCAACGTGCGGGGATACGCCTAGTATATATATATACACACACAGAGAGAGAGAGAGGGGTAGGTTCAATTGATGACTAATAAAATGTTGAGAACGCGAGGACAGATCCCATCCATTAAAATTTATAGATCAAAGGCTTAGAATATTATGCAATTATTATCAATTTATTAAAATAAAAGGACTTGATTACAAATTTTAGAACATGAAAAATGTATTATAGTTATATTTAACAACTCTTAAAATCTCTCATCCTCTATCTCCTATCTCTATATTACGTCTCACCATCTAAACCCTAAACCCATTTTCGTCCTCCTTCATAGGTTCCCACGACCATCGTACACCATAACCCCCCTTCATCTTCAACCGGAAAAAGCATCGCAGCCAAATACCCACGATACCACCTGCCACTCAAAAACACAAACACAGTAGGAGGAAAGTCACGCCGAGTTGCCGATTTACACCACCACTCAGGTACGATTTTTATCTCTCATCGTCCTTTTGTTTATGCGACGCTCCCATGGAACAACCTAACACCAATCTCTCCCTGTTTTTCCGGCCAAAGTCTGTCGGTATCCCTCCTTTCGGCGACCTCGGTACCACCGACAACTCTCCTTTATTCACCATTTTTCTCTCGGTTTAGGGTGGAACACGAACCAACGTAATGTAAGGGAGGGAGGAAATTGTGCGATCGAGTGAGAAGCTGTGCGATCAAGTGAAAACTGAAAAGGCGTGCGATCTAATAATAAGTTTAATTAAGTTCTAACAAATGTGTGCGGAAGGTGTGGGAAATCCGATCGTTCCCAGTTAATAAATTGCAAAAGTTTCAAGTAACACACATTTGGTCCATCATCTTACCTACATTGACAAAACAGCCCCCTGCACCATAAAGCTACAAATAAGGTATCAAACTTGTCTAATTTGGTCCTTGTACTTAATTAAAACTTTTGCTTACTTATTATTATTAAATATTTGCTTTTATTATTGTTATTAATTTTATTATAATTTTTAAATGGAATTTAAATTACTAATTAAATAAATATCTAACAAAAAATAGAGCGTTACAAATGATATTTGAAAATTTTGTTCATACTGACTATATGATGTTCAACTGAATTCATTGATGATTATGTGTGTCATTCATTGATGATTATGTGTATTCTTTATAAAAGGTGTATTCATTGATGATTATATGTATTTTATGTGTATTCATTGATGATTATGTGTATTCGTTGATGATTATATGTATTCGTTGATGATTATATTTATTTTTATGTTTTATATGTTTCCACAATCAAACTATATTTATGATGACTGTATTCATCGATGAATACAATGAATTATATATATATTCATACTATCTACTTTTCTTTTTAAACTCGTTAATTAACATTTTGTTAAACTGCAGATGATGAATTCCAAAAAGCAGAAACACCGATAAAGCTTAAAAAAAGGAAACAAGTGGACCCCTGTTAACTAAAGTAGATCGAATCAAGGAAAGGAGGCAACGATGCATCAACGAATACATATAAAGCTTAACATTTAAAAAAAACACTCCGCATTCGTTGATGATTATAGAATAATGCTCAATCTATTCACTGTTGCATTGAAAGGCAGTTGCTATTTCATTAGTACAATAAATCACTGTATTTATTGATGAATAGCAAAATTGTAACCAATTTCACGTATATTCATGTATGAATTTCATCGAATTGTCATGTTACATATCCCCTGTACGAATATTTATTGATGAATTTTATTATAATGTCAATGTCGAATGCTTATTCACTAAATTCAGTGACGAATATTCACTGTAATGCCAATGTATTTATCTATATTCATTAATGAATTACATCAAATTTGTCATGTTACATATCCATGTAAGAATATTCGTTGATGACGGAAATTCAAAATAAATAAATAAATAACCCACGAAAATTCAAAAAAAAAGAAAAAGAAAAATAACCCACGAAAATTCAAAAAAGCTATATTCAAGCAAATAATTATAACAAATCCTATTAATTTAGGTAACTTATAATTATGTTGATTTTATTCATTAATATAGATATACTAAGATTACTATTATACATTTATGAAATGATTGGTCCAGAATTGTCCTCTCGTTTTAAACCTTTTAATTGTCCTCGTTTATATATATATATATATATATATATATATATATATATATATATATATATATATATATATATATATATATATATATATATATAGGTCATCTTTGAGTTGAAAACATTGATCCTAAACCAACTTGTTTAATTTTCGTGCATGTCGTGTCAATCCGTTTAATTAAACGTGTCAAAATCTCTCACCCAAACTCGTTTATTTTGTGTCGAGTTGACGTGTTATGTCAGTTTTTGCCGGGTCTAGCAGTAGAGACCTATTTGTGGGAACTCCTCGTGTTTCAAAGAGTTACGTGGCATGGGCGGATTTAAGAAGATGCCCGGGTGTGCCCCGGCACCCTACGATTTTTTTCGGAACAGTGCAAAATTTTCGAAATTTTTTTCATATATACGTGCCCACCTCGATAAAAAATAAGTGCCCCTACGCTTTGATTTGTAGTGTAGAACACGAAGCACTTACAAATGTTAAAACCGAAAACGTCATTAATCGGTTCCAAAAAATGAAAGACAGAAAATGTCACATTTAAAATGTAATTTTGTAGGATAGTTTTTCATATGTAATGTTTATCGTGCTTTTTGTAGACTTTTTTTATTATATATTGCCGGAAAAAAAAAAATTTGTGCCTCTCACGGTGATTTTTCCTGGCTCCCCCCCTGTTACGTGGTCTTCAATATCCTTCGCATTAATAAGGATATGAGTGGCTAATATCATGGAAAAGGGTAAACGTACACATAATGTTTATAGAGTAAAAGATAACGTTTATAGAGTAAAAGGAAGCTGATACTCATGCTTGAACATGAAACCTCTGTTTTTAACAAGTGGGACACCTTGGACGGAATGTTGGAAATATTTACATTTATTTACATTTTCACTCAAACAAAACTTCTAAAACATTTTACCTTTTTGTCCTTATTTACTAGTGTAACTTTTTTTTATTTAGGTGCAGGGTCTGATTTGTATATATCTTAAAGATGGAGGATGGGGGACCACATCTTCAGAACTTGGAAAAGGGGAACAGATCTTCAATGGGTCATGGGTCGCACAGATTTTAGTTGGATGGTAGTATATAAGGATTGTTGTGTGGGTGTTTGCCACTTTACACACACAAAAATCAGCTCCTTTAGTCTAGCTGCTACTTGCAACCTTTTGTGTTCTTCTCTGAAATCTTTCAATCACGAGTTAACTTGTACATTTAGAACAAGTTAATCACCCTGATTAACTTGCTTAGGTGTTTAATCTGATCATTTGAATGTGAGTGTTTATGTAGTGAGCCTTTTGTTTTGTAATCTATTTGAAAAATTGGTTTTTAATTAATTAAAGGAACTATTCTAGTATCTTGTGGTTTGTTTCTATTTTCGGTTTAGGAACTCCATTCCTGGAAATTGTAACAAGAATGCATACAATGATTAAGTGAGCAATTCAGGATAATATTGATTGATAGAATCCATATATATTACATATTGACATGCTATATGTACATTCAGTAAGGCAATAATAAACTTAAGCCACCTAAATCAAAATTTCTTGCTATAAAATTGAAATGTTTTGGAGACATTTTGCACATCTTCCTACGCATTAAATGACAATCCTCCTAAAATACCTTGTTTGTATGGCAAGTATGTTCTCTTCTTCATGTCATTTGAAACAGCCCGGTTCAAATTATAATGACGCTCGTGAGCCGATGCTTGCCCCCTTCTCTTTGACACTGATCCAGATTCAGATGAGTTTGTAACATCTTCGTCTTGTTTTCTGAAGATGGTTGAGTATTTCTTTAAAGGGTATTTGTCCATTGTTCTCCCATCTGAAGCACTTCTGAACAAGAATAGATCCCTGAAGCTCCATTTTCTCGAACCATTTTCCGATGAACAAGCAGGCGTGGAAGACACTAAGGTCGATGGAGTTTTCGTATGCGTGGCTATTGGTTGCTGCTGGCGACGATAATCTGATCCCCCCATCGGAGACAACGATCTTGTTCTTCTACTTCGCGATGAAGGTAAACGAGAAAAACCTCTCTCTCGTCCTCTTTCTCTCTCCATATTCGGAGGATTAGCGGTCTTGATTATGCCACCCTGGAATAAATCTTCAGCCGGTACTGAATCCCGAGCGAAATCGCAACTTACATCAAATGAAAAATCGTCTTCGAATAAGTTACTGGATGCCTTTGGTACGCCGGGTTTCTCTTCCCAAGCAAATGGAACGGTGGCAAGAGAACTGATGCGGTGGGTTCCGGCGGAGATTAACAACTCATCGAACCCGCAGTACAATTCTGTCAGTCGTGTGGGGCTTGACGGAGCACTAGTGTAGTTGAAATCGAAATCCCTGGCTGGAGCGACATCCATGGTGGTGTGTTTGTGAAGTGAGTGAGAGACTCAGCCATGGAGGGTTGGTAATTTATATGTCAAACGAGTAGTAGGATCGAGGAAAGAGGGAAGAAGGTACAGGGGCCAAATAAAGTTGACTGAGAATGAAAGAGTATGAAGATGGAAGTCTATAATCTATATTGTCGTCGTTGTTTTTAAGTAAAAACGTTTCCTATCTTGTCGTTTGTTACACGTGGGGTCTACAAGCTTATCAATCTTCAACTTTTTAAATATTAATCATGAACGCGAACAAAAGTTTAGAATATCATTTTACATGAATTATTGAGTATTTATTTATTTGTTTTGTTCTACATTAACTAAGTACATATATTGGCGAGCACAAAATTTCGCCATCATATGCTTTTATAGGAATTTAAATGAATAAATAGAAAAAAGAAGACATTACCATTAAAGGAAATTATTTGAAATTTCAGTCCAGGAGGAAACCAAGCTCCGCCGGATGGATTAAGATGGTCAAGGTGGGAATATAAGAAAATTTAAAAATTGGTTAATCCGAGATCACCCCCAAGAAAAGAAATTTTAAAAATTGTCTGAGTTGTGATGGAAGGGTTGTTAGGTGAAGATTTTTCAAATCTAAGTTTGGTAGCCTCCTTTGGAATGCAAATTATTCTTTGATTCACATTGATTTTTTCCACACTCATAAGCCTATAAATACTAGGCTTTGGTTGAGAAGCAAGATGCACCACTTGAGCTCAAAACAAGAGTTATAAATTGTAATCTTGTGAGTATTAATAAGATTACTCTAGTTGCGGCCCGTGGACGTAGGATTTGCACCGAATCCGAACCACGTAAAAATCCTTGTGTTCTTCTTGCTTTATTTTCGTGAGTTTGTGTGTGTGATAGTGTGTTTCCGCTGCGTGTACCCGGTCCGATTCCTAACAACTGGTATCAGAGCTTCGGGTTTCGGAGGAGGTCTCGGTTTTAGAAATTAGAGTATGCTCTGTGGTTGCAGTTTTGTCTGATCTTCCACATCAGAAACTAATTTCTATTAACCGTATTAAATGTGTCTTGGTACTTTGAAGGGTACTGTCTGTCATACACGAGTACACTGAACAAACCGGTCAGGTCCGTGCCATTATTGTGTCTGTTTCATTGTCTCAATTTGTTTCTTGTTTGTCGTAATGGCTGAAGACAAGGTTGTAATCGAGAAGTTCAACGGTTCTGACTTTAGTTGGTGGAAAATGCAAATAGAAGCATTGTTATGTCAGAAAGATTTGGACGTGGTACTTGGAGCCAAACCGGATAAAATGGAAAAAGCTGCTGAAGATGCGTGGAACTCAAAGGACAAGAAAGCTAAGGCGGTTATTACATTGTAGTTGGAAAGGAGCGTCGCTTTCAACATCATGAAGGAAACCACGGCGCGTGGTATGATGGATGCTCTGACGAACATGTATGAGAAACCGTCGGCGGCTAACAAGGTGTTCTTGATGAGGGAATTGTTCACGACAAGGATGAATGAAGACAGCTCAGTTACGATTCACATTAACAATCTAAATTCAATTCTGTCCAGATTGTCATCTGTGGGAATTAAATTTGATAACGAGACTCAAGCTTCACTGCTACTAGCTTCACTACCTGATAGCTGGTCTGGAACAGTAACCGCTGTTACAAGTTCAGTTGGGACCAGTGGTATGACTTTTGAAGGGGTTAGAGATTTGGTTCTTGGCGAGGATGTCAGACGCAAGAATCAAGGAGGATCTTCTTCTTCTGAGTTATTAAATATCGGAAGAGGTAGAGGGAATAGCAGGAATAGTGGGAGCAGTGGGAGTCGGGGAAGAAGTTCATCTAGAACTTGGAAGAATGTGAAGTGCTGGAACTGCCAGGAGGTGGGACATGTTAAGAGTCAATGTCCAAAGAAAGAATTAAACAGTGTTGGTGCTGAGAATGTTTATCAGGAAGATGCATTGATACTCAGTATGGAAAACTGTGTAGACTCTTGGGTCATGGATTCAGGGGCTTCGTTTCACGCCATGGACAACGGAGAAACGATGGTGAATCTAAAAGAAGGAGATTTTGGGAAGGTACGGTTAGCAAATGACGAGATGCTTCAAGTAACGGGCATGGGAGATATTGATCTGGTTACTTCATTGGGAACTACATGGAACCTGAAGAATGTCAGGGTGATTCCAGAGCTGAAGAAGAAATTGATTTCTGTTGGTCAGCTGGATAAACAAGGACTGGAAGTAAGGTTTGGTGGTGGTAAATGGAGGGTGGTCAATGGTAATTCGGTGATTGCTCAAGGTATGAAGCGTGGGTCATTGTATATGGTTGAGGTACCTGCTGAGGGAAGTATGACCGTCCCGGTTAAGCATGGCAAAATCTGGTTCGCTAAATCTAGTGCTAAGAGAGTTCATTTTGCAAACATGAGTTCTGTAGCCAAATGGATGTTAGCTGAACGAGTCGGAAAGTCTAAACCATTCAGGGGATTTTGTGACAGTGGGAGAACGGGGTGTGTTCCGGGTACAGTTACAAAGAGCCGTTGGGTTTTGAAGACTAAGACTGAAAAATTCTCTCCTGTTGGAAGTTTGCAAAGTTTGGAGAGTGTTAGTGGTCCTCGGTGTATCTCTGGAGCTGGTGGGGTGTCCAAACCGGTTGAGACAGAGGATGAGTCGGTGGTGGGATTAGCCACGACTGAGTTGAAGCTAGTGGGAGCTTCAACTGGCCCTTCTAGTACTTGAAGATGAGGGGTGGCTGCAATTAGAGAAATTGGACTAAGTTTAGCTTGTTCTTGGGAGCTGGAGGCTTGGAAGACTTGGTTATTTTAAGATTACTGAAGTTACTGTATTGTTCAAAATCTTCAAGTGGGAGATTGTTAGGTGAAGATTTTTCAAAGGTAAGTTTGGTAGCCTCCTTTGGAATGCAAATTATTCTTTGATTCACATTGATTTTTTCCACACTCATAAGCCTATAAATACTAGGCTTTGGTTGAGAAGCAAGATGCACCACTTGAGCTCAAAACAAGAGTTATAAATTGTAATCTTGTGAGTATTAATAAGATTACTCTAGTTGCGGCCCGTGGACGTAGGATTTGCACCGAATCCGAACCACGTAAAAATCCTTGTGTTCTTCTTGCTTTATTTTCGTGAGTTTGTGTGTGTGATAGTGTGTTTCCGCTGCGTGTACCTGGTCCGATTCCTAACAAGGGTAACCGAAGAAAATTTATGAAATGCACTCCTAAGCAAGTGAGGGAAAGGGCGACTTGGGCAGACAAAACAACTAGGGAGCCGCCCTGTAGTGGTCCAGCCAACTATATCGTAGCGGCATAAGGCTGAGCGGTATGCTGGGAACGTATCCCCACGTTCTTTGCTAAGTCAGCACCAAGACGTGGCAAACCCCACCTCCTCCCCCCCCCCCCCTTCCCTTACGGGTCCTGTGTCTCTTGTTACGTCTCGTTTTCTTGAGCACGCGTAAGAACGACTATTTGACCGTTGAAATGTTACCATTGGACCAAAAAAAAAAATTTAATTTGTTTTACATCTTTTAACATTATAAATATACCCTCTTATTTAACACACATATTTACACATTACACGCAATATTTAAAATATGGAGCGTGCTTTGAATTTTCCTTTGTCCGACTCGTCGGACGATGAAATGTTTTTCACGACAATGATGCAAGCCACGAGCATTACAACCGTTTATTTCAAAATTACTTCGCTGAAAATAGAGACCGCGAACAGTGGCGGAACCAGAAATTTAGTGCAGCGGTGTCACCAAATTTTTTTTATATAATATAATAAGATTTAAAAAATTAAAAAAGACGATTGCATTAAGAATGGTGAATTTATAAGCTTTTTGTGATTAAAATATAGGATTTATGAAGTTCTTGAAATAATAATAGTATTATACCCAAAGTTCCATTCGGCACAAGGATTCACTACACGAGCAGCTGCATCCAAAACTTCCCTTGCTAGCTATGAAATAAAAAATTAAATAATTTTAAAGATTTTAGAATTTTATATCCCACTATAAAGATTACAATTGAATTGACAAAAGAAATACGCAGAACTTACTCGACTAGTTTCTCTCATTCTCTCAATTTGCTATGGAGTTTTCATCTTCAATAACAAAAGAATGCAGTTCACTAAAAAAAACCATATCCAATCACAATTGTTTCCTTTTTCTTCAATTAGCCAAAAAATTGCCATGATAGACCCTCTAGTGCTTTTATAGGTTTACCCTCACTCGCCGTTGTCATCCAAATGGTCAGTTTTCCGAACATGATTTTTATGCATTCCCCAACCCCTAATCATATTTTCTATTTTATCATTTGACGAAGGCAGCCTTTGTTCATCTTTTCTTCTCCTCTAATTACAAACCAAAAAAGTTTACACCCCATCATCAAGATCTAGGAAAGAATGAGTAATTTCAAGTATCAAAACAGGTAAATTTCAAAAAATAAATAATTAATTTCATAAACCTCAAAAAATAAACAACTAGTTTCATTCTAGGGTTTGAAGAGAACTCAAAATCGGTTTACAAAGAGGTTTCTTCTAGTAATTTCGAGTATCAAAACAGGTAAATGTTAACTGTACCTTGCTTGCGCTTTTTTTTTTTTTTTTTTTTTTTTGATCGAGTGCCAAAACATGATTCACAGGAAGCAGCGACCCAGCGACAGGAAGGAAGTCAGGAACGGTATGCGTTTTGATATTTGAAATACGCTCAAACAAACAGCCGCATGCATCTTTTTTTTCTCGTTCTGGGCTTTTATACTCATGTGGGCAATGGGTTAGTATATTAAAATATGGGCTTTCGGCTAGTTCTAGTAAAAAAGTGAGGGGTGGCCCGTGTCACTGTGGGCACATGCCCAGTTCCGTCTCTGACCGTGAAGAATGCCACAACTGTTTATTTCAAAATTACATCGTTGAAAATTGTGTATATATCGATAGAGATTTGAAACGTCAATTCCGTTTGAATAGAGATATTTTCCTACAGCTTGCAAACGACTTGGAAAATAAGTACGAGTTTTTCCGATTGGTTTACAAAGGTTGAGGAAAAGGGGTTTCACGTCATTACAAAAATGTGCTGATGCACTTCGTCTTATGGCTTTTGGAGTGACAGCCGATTCAGTTGAAGATTACTTGAGGATGCCTGCCAGAACTGCTCGTGAAAGTATGTATATTTTTGTGAATATATTATCGAGCTTTACGGTGAAATATATTTGCGGAAACCCACACTTAGCAATGTGGAAGAATTGTATACGGCAAATCAAGCGGAACACGGTCTACTAAGTATGTTTGGAAGCATCGATTGTACGTATTGAGATTGGAAAAATTGTCCAAACGTGTGGAAAGTGCAATACACTCGTGGTGATCACGACAAACCATCACTAATACTAGATTCGTGGCCTCAAACAATATATGGATTTGACATGCATGCTTTGGAGTTCCAGAGTCGAACAACGACCTAAATGTTCTAGATGCGTCATCATTATTTATTATTTAACGATATTTTACAAGGCAAGTCGCCAAACGTTCCATTTGTAGTGAACAGCACAGAGTACCAACGTGGGTATTACGTTACTGACGGAATATATCCTAATTATTCTGCGAGTACTATTCACGAAAGCTCAAGAATCGGCACGGAAAGATGTCGAACGTATATTTGAAGTCCTTAAAAAGAAATAACATATAGTAAAAAACCGGCATGAATATGACTTCTAGACAATATACGCAAAGTAATATATGATTGTATCATATTACAAAATATGATAATTGAAGAAAAAGATCGAACTATTTGCATGTATCATCCTCATTATATACTACACTCGCATTAACAATTTGTACCTGTTAGCGAACCATACATTTCGAAATTACTAGAAATACATAATGAGGAAATTAATGTCAATTTTCGACACGATTTGACCGAGCATGTGTACGATAATCAATATGACGACGAAACCGATGACGATGATTATGTTTTTTTAATGTAATTTTTATTTTAATTAATGTAATGTTTTATTTTAGTTAATTTATTGTTTTATTTTAATTAATGTAATATATTATTTTAACTAATTTAATGTTTGATGACGTGACGCTGATATGACAGTGTTATTGCATGTCTTGAGGCTGTCTGCATACCATATAGCCTAACATGTATGGATAGTAGTACGACAGAAGCAGTCGGTTGATCTGACACTATTTTCGAATAGACTAACATTTAGACAGGAGGGAATGGTGCCGAGGGGTGCCGCACCCCAACCCACTCCACCTCACTTGTAACGCCAAGATACTCTTTTTATAAATATAATAAAAAGGGTAAAATTGTCATTTTACCTTGGAAGGGTAAATTGGTCTTTTGGACAGAAAAGTATTTGGTTTGAAATTATATTTTGAGTTTTGGACTTAAAATGTTATAAAAACGGATTTTTGGTCATTTTACCATAAAAGGGTAATTTGGTCATTTGACCATATGAAGGACCAAATATGAAAAATATTGTTGTTTGTGGCAAATGTATAAAGAATGAAAGTTTTATTGTAATAAAACTTCATTTTGTGGTCAAAGTTCAAGAAAATGAACTTTAGGACTAAAAATGTAAAAAATTGGAAGTATAAATAAGAGAGTTGACTCTCTCATTGACTAGCCAATTGTGCAGCAACGGGAGGAGCAATTGCAGGTGCGATTCTGCAGAAATCATGAAGCTTGAGGCAATGAATTGGAATCAAGGCTTGGAATTGGTGATTCCTAAGCTCATTAAGGTTAGTAAACTTGATTTCTAGCCAAGTTCTTGAGGTTTTCTTGATGGGATTGATAGAGACTGAAATCTGTAAATTTCAGTTGTAATTATGTGTTTAAATTGATGTAATACTTCCATTAAGTCATGCTAATAAGGACTTAATCAAAGAATATGGAAGTAGGTTGTTATTGTTGATGAATTTGAAGTTTTGGGGTTTTGGAACTAAGAACCCTAATTCTTCATTTTGATTGATTTAGTTGTTTTGAATGGTTGAAAACCTTGTTTTGATATAAGGTTTTAGCCTAGAAACAAACCCCAAACGATTAAGTCATGTATTAAAGACTTAAAATGA
The DNA here is from genome assembly GCA_023525715.1 of Cichorium intybus. Lineage (NCBI taxonomy): Eukaryota > Viridiplantae > Streptophyta > Magnoliopsida > Asterales > Asteraceae > Cichorium > Cichorium intybus. The sequence continues at coordinate 11,297,284 of CM042013.1, read as the reverse complement.
GAAAATGGGATTGTATAGCTTGAAAATCGGAGTTTCTGCACCTCTGCCCAGCGCTCGCGACTTGACCACGTGGTCGCTCGCGACTCGAAGGTCTGGGCGCGACGCGCCTTACCCTTGGGCGCGATGTGCCTCCAAGGCAGGGAGTTCAAAATGCTAACTTTTGTTTGGCTTGTCCGTTTTAGCTCAAATTTGGACCATAGGCTCGTTATGGTCTGAAAAGTTTGGGAAAATTTTTATATTGAGTTTCCGACCCCTCGGGGGCACTGTAGATCGATTCGAATGCCTCGGTAAATAGTAAAATTCATAAAAAGTTAGTAAACGGAAAGTTTATTAACTAGGCATTGTTTGTAATGATATGGTATTGAACTCTATTGTATTAGAGTCAATTGGAATGATTATTAACCTATTATCATTTGGTATATAAATGAAAATATAGGTATGGGACAAAATGGTTGTGGTGCACGCAAAGGCAAGAAACAACCGGGATTTAAACGTAGCTAGTATCCACGTGAGTAATCTCACTGATATCATATATGATATATGATGATTGAACTGTTATAGGTTGAAACAGTTTCGAGGGACGAAAATGACAAGAGTAAAGATAGAAGAAAATGACAAGACCAGATAAGCTGTGAGTTTATTATAGACAAGAACGGAACTGTGAGTCAGTTAATATTGACAAGACCAGATAAGCCGTGAGTCTTTAATAGACAATAACGGCACTGTGAGTCAAACCTTTATATAGACAACAGCGGGCTAACCCGTGAGTCTAGGCAACAGCGGGCTAACCCGTGAGCCATATTTTATTCTGATGAGTCAAACCTTTATATAGACAACAGCGGGCTAACCCGTGAGTCTAGGCAACAACGGGCTAACCCGTGAGCCATGGTTTACTTTGATGAGTCAAACTTATATAGACAAGACCGGATAAGCCGTGAGTCTAGGCAACAGCGGGCTAACCCGTGAGCCAAGGCAACATCGGGCTAACCCGTGAGCCATAATTGATCGTGAAAGAAACTGTTAATAGATGGTGCGGCCACTTGTGGCTATGATATTGGATGCTATATCCAACTGGTGCGGCCTATACGGCTATGGTAATATTACAGGTACATGGTGCGGCCTTTTGGCTATGATATCGGGTTATTGAACCCAGCTGGTGCGGCCTGCGGGCTATGATATATATATTGAAAATGACATGATACGGCTGATATAGCCATGACATATGATGCAGTCCATTGTGACTAAGAAACATGGGACAGAATTGGTTAGACATGAGTATATGCGCAAATAACTGACGTGGCTGATAATTGCAGGTTATCATGATTTAGTCTGTAAGGCTATAAATTAGGATGTGAAATCCTAAAAGATATTTGGTCAGCCAGTAAAGCTAGGAGTTTGGATTCGATATCCAGACAGTTATATGAATGTATTTCTAATACTTGTTATTTGCAGATACGATTACTCACTGAGCTTTATAGCTCACGATATTTGTTACTGTCCCTGCAGGTTAGCATGATACTGATAGGAGACAAGATAGAGTCTGTGACTTTGAAGTGGGACTCATAGATGCGGTCAGTAGCAGCCCGGCTTTAAAGGAGTTATGGTATTTTATACTCTCCTTGATACACTTGTACCCGTTTTTATTAAAATATACCCCTTTGTTATGGTTTTATGTATTGAAACGTGTGTTTAAATGAAAAATTTTTTAAGGGGTGTTTTGTTTTAAAAGTCGGGTGTTACAAGTTGGTATCAGAGCCGTGGTTTAAGTGAACTAGGTGTCTATAGAGTAGATTCCTGGACTTAAACCTTGAGACAGTAGACACGATGTATCGTTAGGTGTATATAAATTGTTATTATACATATATAACCTAACTATTGCTGACTTCTAACGTATAAGAAGTATGAGCAGCGAATATTACTGGGAGGAATTTAGGGCATAGAGCTTTACGAGGCGGACCAGCCCTTTCTCAAGGCTCCATCGAACGAGGGGCAACGAGATAAGTAGCAGAAAATCCACATGACAAGCAACAGTAGTTGTTGTGGTCAGAGAAAGAAATTGGGTGCTCATCCTGATTGATATCAAGGTGAAAGAAAAGTAGCTGAGACTACAAGAAAAAGCTGAAAACGATTAGTGGACGATTCGGGAGAAGTTACCACAGACTGGGTCCAACCTGGAAGGGAAGGGACCAAAACAGAACAGTTATGTATTGTGAGAAGTACAAGAAAAGCACTCAGAAAATTTTAGAGTTGAGACTCTACCGTTGACATGCTGAGATTACAGATGATAGGAGCAGATTGCTCGAGCTTATTGGATAGATCGGAAGTGTGTCTAGCGTGGAGCTATAGAACACTTTCTCATGAAATACTCACATGCTAAATGTGGAGTAACGGGTGATGAACCCAGGAAGGAAAGAAGAAATGAACGGTCAAAAAGGACCAATGGTATTATGAGCATTCCAGTAGATTGTGGAAGAAGCTCGTGGGGAGACTGATATGATCTCCGATATAATGGTTTTGAATATAACTCGTGTATGTTATATCTGATCCAGGAAGCTATGCTTTGGATCGGTGACACTGATGTCTTATTTAAATATTTCATCAATGATTATGGATGAAAAGTTGGAAGTAGCTATAGCAGATAGCAAATATGTTCTATATATGGAACACCTGGAAGGTAGTTTGCCTAGGATTTACGGGACCATTTTCCCTATAAATCTGAAGCCGATGACTACCCGTGAATCTGAAGACATTGTACATATGAATTGGTTAGCAATGAATGATGCTAACATAAATTGTAGAAATATGAACATTGTGGTTCTAAAATTAGAAATGAAATGGACGAAAATCCATGGTAAATGACTGTTGTTGAGAATACCAGGTATTTTCTTTGCTTAAACTCGGAAAAGAGTTAGTAAAGGAATGATGTTGTAGTTGGCATACGTAGTATGGGCCAAGCTAAATAAAGCAGTGATAGTAGTGTACTACTTTAAATAAATTCTCGGATGTTTCTTTTGAAAAGAACTTGCAGGACTTCTGCCAGATTGGCGAGAAGAGCTTATGATTAAACTGGTCTTGAGAGCCGTTCCTGTTATTTAGGCTCTATATTGATTTGCCTCTGCAGAGATGGCAGAGTGGTAGAACAATTGGAAGAAATTGTTTTCGAATTGGGGTCTCATATGGCCGAATGTGTCATCGTGTGGAGCCCTATCTTGTTTGAAAAGAAGATAGACAATTTGATGCATATGTGCATTAATTATTGAGAATCTGATATTCTCAAAACTAGATCGAATATGAGGTGCGTTTGTACCAGATGTTGGAGTTAATTCACTAAGTTAAGTGATTTGTAAAATTCTCCAAGTATGAAAAATTTGGCTAAAAGAAGTGTTAATTCTTTGGGCATGATAATAGTGCCAAAGATGATAAAATAAATCCAGTGGGATTGATGCTATGATAAGACAGAAACCGCCTTGGAATCTGACTGAATTAGTAGTAGTTTCCTTGGATTGACGGGTTATTATGGGAGAGTTGTAGAAAACTGCTCCTTGACTGTTGTTCAGTTGACTAAGGTTGACTAATAAAAGTGTAAAGTCTGGGTGGTAGAAAGACCACAAATATCTTTTCAAAGGTTTGGAATAAACCTTGTGTGAAGCTCCGGTGTTAGCATTATTGCTAAGCGGAGAAGATAAACTGGATTATGGAAATGCATCCAGAGTTGACTTTGGATACATGATATTGCAGTGGCAATTATGAATTTGGCATTGAAGTTTTAGAGACACTACTTGTATGGTGTAAAGCTTACTGTTTATATAGATCATATAAGTTTGAAGTACTTAGTTGATCAAAAAGAAGCTAAACATGCGATAGCAAAGACAGATGGGTTACTTAAAGATTTCGGTTATGAAATCTTGTACCATCTCGGAAGGCGGATGTGGCTATAGATGCCTTGAATTGAAAAGAGTATCTTTTGAAAGATACAACCACATGCGTGAGTGTGGCGAATTTAATACATGAGTTGATTCGGGTAGCACGGAAAGAAGTGTGCAAGTCTGAAAATGTAAAAAGTGAATGAATGATTAGCTATTGAAAGAAGCTAGTTAGAAACTCACAGCGATTGAAAACCCTTGGTGGTTATGTATGTGAGTTTCAAAGCAAAGTAAGATATGAAATTTACCCTTAAAAGATGTATGTTGGGGTAGATATGTAAGATGCCCGGGACAGTACCAAACTGTGTAGGATGATATAACCTATGTATTGGTGGCCGGGGATAAAGAAAGACATTGAAAGATATGTGAAAGGTGTTTGACTTGTGTAAAAGTAAAGCCAAACCATCAGAAACATACGAAAATATTATAGACTTTGAAATAAAGTCTTTGCAAATACCGCATGGGTATGACACCATATGGGTAATTGCAGATTGATTGATGAAATCAGTGTAGATTTATACTGACTAAAGAAGAATTTAGATCGGAAAGTAGTGAAAAACTACATAGAAAAAGAAAATTGTTGACGTGCACTACAGGTGGCGACTATATCGGATTGAGACACTAGAATTATTTGCTGAATTTAGCATTAATTCCTAGAATTGATAGTCCAAAAGTACTAATAAGTACTGTATATGAATTTCAGAAATGATAGATGAGGCGAGAAAATGATGCAAACTCTAGAAGATGTGCTTGAAAATTGCACAGCAGACCCTAGTGGAAGATGAGAAGATCGCCTATTTTTGGTAGAAACCGTAGATAATGATAGTTTTAGTACCAGCATTTAGATGACTCGTATAATACATAAGATGGAAAACCGTATTATCCTTCGATTTATAGGATTGAAGATGTGGAACAGCCGTTGACTAGATTCTAGACGATGATACAAGTTAAAAAGAAGACTTGATACATACGAGAAAATTGAAAAATGGCTAAGAAGCAGTAACGGTAGTACATGTTCCACAGAGTAAGAATTTTGGTGTACTGAACGAAGTTTTGTGATGAACTTCAAGATAATTGTAAAGTTTTCTATGGGCCTCATGGTTCTGAGAACATAGATTGATAAATTCTAATGAATCCCTCATGTTGAAATGAGGAAGATAAGTGATTAAGGTACCCAGGACAACCGGAGGAGTGATATGCAAGTGGCGATATAACCACGAGATAAGAAGACTAGTATGGTTAAGTGCTTAGGCAATACCATAAAGGTTTCCATATGATATGAGAAACCGGAATTGTAACGAGAAAGAAATACCCTCGCTTGATAGTATGATTTCGGGGACGAAATCTTTTGAAGGAGGGGAGAATTTGTAACGCCAAGATACTCTTTTTATAAATATAATAAAAAGGGTAAAATGGTCATTTTACCTTGGAAGGGTAAATTGGTCTTTTGGACAGAAAAGTATTTGGTTTGAAATTATATTTTGAGTTTTGGACTTAAAATGTTATAAAAACGGATTTTTGGTCATTTTACCATAAAAGGGTAATTTGGTCATTTGACCATATGAAGGACCAAATATGAAAAATATTGTTGTTTGTGGCAAATGTATAAAGAATGAAAGTTTTATTGTAATAAAACTTCATTTTGTGGTCAAAGTTCAAGAAAATGAACTTTAGGACTAAAAATGTAAAAAATTGGAAGTATAAATAAGAGAGTTGACTCTCTCATTGAATAGCCAATTGTGCAGCAACGGGAGGAGCAATTGCAGGTGCGATTCTGCAGAAATCATGAAGCTTGAGGCAAGGAATTGGAATCAAGGCTTGGAATTGGTGATTCCTAAGCTCATTAAGGTTAGTAAACTTGATTTCTAGCCAAGTTCTTGAGGTTTTCTTGATGGGATTGATAGAGACTGAAATCTGTAAATTTCAGTTGTAATTATGTGTTTAAATTGATGTAATACTTCCATTAAGTCATGCTAATAAGGACTTAATCAAAGAATATGGAAGTAGGTTGTTATTGTTGATGAATTTGAAGTTTTGGGGTTTTGGAACTAAGAACCCTAATTCTTCATTTTGATTGATTTAGTTGTTTTGAATGGTTGAAAACCTTGTTTTGATATAAGGTTTTAGCCTAGAAACAAACCCCAAACGATTAAGTCATGTATTAAAGACTTAAAATGAGAAAATGGGATTGTATAGCTTGAAAATCGGAGTTTCTGCACCTCTGCCCAGCGCTCGCGACTTGACCACGTGGTCGCTCGCGACTCGAAGGTCTGGGCGCGACGCGCCTTACCCTTGGGCGCGATGTGCCTCCAAGGCAGGGAGTTCAAAATGCTAACTTTTGTTTGGCTTGTCCGTTTTAGCTCAAATTTGGACCATAGGCTCGTTATGGTCTGAAAAGTTTGGGAAAATTTTTATATTGAGTTTCCGACCCCTCGGGGGCACTGTAGATCGATTCGAATGCCTCGGTAAATAGTAAAATTCATAAAAAGTTAGTAAACGGAAAGTTTATTAACTAGGCATTGTTTGTAATGATATGGTATTGAACTCTATTGTATTAGAGTCAATTGGAATGATTATTAACCTATTATCATTTGGTATATAAATGAAAATATAGGTATGGGACAAAATGGTTGTGGTGCACGCAAAGGCAAGAAACAACCGGGATTTAAACGTAGCTAGTATCCACGTGAGTAATCTCACTGATATCATATATGATATATGATGATTGAACTGTTATAGGTTGAAACAGCTTCGAGGGACGAAAATGACAAGAGTAAATATAGAAGAAAATGACAAGACCAGATAAGCTGTGAGTTTATTATAGACAAGAACGGAACTGTGAGTCAGTTAATATTGACAAGACCAGATAAGCCGTGAGTCTTTAATAGACAATAACGGCACTGTGAGTCAAACCTTTATATAGACAACAGCGGGCTAACCCGTGAGTCTAGGCAACAGCGGGCTAACCCGTGAGCCATATTTTATTCTGATGAGTCAAACCTTTATATAGACAACAGCGGGCTAACCCGTGAGTCTAGGCAACAACGGGCTAACCCGTGAGCCATGGTTTACTTTGATGAGTCAAACTTATATAGACAAGACCGGATAAGCCGTGAGTCTAGGCAACAGCGGGCTAACCCGTGAGCCAAGGCAACATCGGGCTAACCCGTGAGCCATAATTGATCGTGAAAGAAACTGTTAATAGATGGTGCGGCCACTTGTGGCTATGATATTGGATGCTATATCCAACTGGTGCGGCCTATACGGCTATGGTAATATTACAGGTACATGGTGCGGCCTTTTGGCTATGATATCGGGTTATTGAACCCAGCTGGTGCGGCCTGCGGGCTATGATATATATATTGAAAATGACATGATACAGCTGATATAGCCATGACATATGATGCAGTCCATTGTGACTAAGAAACATGGGACAGAATTGGTTAGACATGAGTATATGCGCAAATAACTGACGTGGCTGATAATTGCAGGTTATCATGATTTAGTCTGTAAGGCTATAAATTAGGATGTGAAATCCTAAAAGATATTTGGTCAGCCAGTAAAGCTAGGAGTTTGGATTCGATATCCAGACAGTTATATGAATGTATTTCTAATACTTGTTATTTGCAGATACGATTACTCACTGAGCTTTATAGCTCACGATATTTGTTATTGTCCCTGCAGGTTAGCATGATACTGATAGGAGACAAGATAGAGTCCGTGACTTTGAAGTGGGACTCATAGATGCGGTCAGTAGCAGCCCGGCTTTAAAGGAGTTATGGTATTTTATACTCTCCTTGATACACTTGTACCCGTTTTTATTAAAATATACCCCTTTGTTATGGTTTTATGTATTGAAACGTGTGTTTAAATGAAAAAATTTTTAAGGGGTGTTTTGTTTTAAAAGTCGGGTGTTACAAGTTGGTATCAGAGCCGTGGTTTAAGTGAACTAGGTGTCTATAGAGTAGATTCCTGGACTTAAACCTTGAGACAGTAGACACGATGTATCGTTAGGTGTATATAAATTGTTATTATACATATATAACCTAACTATTGCTGACTTCTAACGTATAAGAAGTATGAGCAGCGAATATTACTGGGAGGAATTTAGGGCATAGAGCTTTACGAGGCGGACCAGCCCTTTCTCAAGGCTCCATCGAACGAGGGGCAACGAGATAAGTAGCAGAAAATCCACATGACAAGCAACAGTAGTTGTTGTGGTCAGAGAAAGAAATTAGGTGCTCATCCTGATTGATATCAAGGTGAAAGAAAAGTAGCTGAGACTACAAGAAAAAGCTGAAAACGATTAGTGGACGATTCGGGAGAAGTTACCACAGACTGGGTCCAACCTGGAAGGGAAGGGACCAAAACAGAACAGTTATGTATTGTGAGAAGTACAAGAAAAGCACTCAGAAAATTTTAGAGTTGAGACTCTACCGTTGACATGCTGAGATTACAGATGATAGGAGCAGATTGCTCGAGCTTATTGGATAGATCGGAAGTGTGTCTAGCGTGGAGCTATAGAACACTTTCTCATGAAATACTCACATGCTAAATGTGGAGTAACGGGTGATGAACCCAGGAAGGAAAGAAGAAATGAACGGTCAAAAAGGACCAATGGTATTATGAGCATTCCAGTAGATTGTGGAAGAAGCTCGTGGGGAGACTGATATGATCTCCGATATAATGGTTTTGAATATAACTCGTGTATGTTATATCTGATCCAGGAAGCTATGCTTTGGATCGGTGACACTGATGTCTTATTTAAATATTTCATCAATGATTATGGATGAAAAGTTGGAAGTAGCTATAGCAGATAGCAAATATGTTCTAGATATGGAACACCTGGAAGGTAGTTTGCCTAGGATTTACGGGACCATTTTCCCTATAAATCTGAAGCCGATGACTACCCGTGAATCTGAAGACATTGTACATATGAATTGGTTAGCAATGAATGATGCTAACATAAATTGTAGAAATATGAACATTGTGGTTCTAAAATTAGAAATGAAATGGACGAAAATCCATGGTAAATGACTGTTGTTGAGAATACCAGGTATTTTCTTTGCTTAAACTCGGAAAAGAGTTAGTAAAGGAATGATGTTGTAGTTGGCATACGTAGTATGGGCCAAGCTAAATAAAGCAGTGATAGTAGTGTACTACTTTAAATAAATTCTCGGATGTTTCTTTTGAAAAGAACTTCCAGGACTTCTGCCAGATTGGCGAGAAGAGCTTATGATTAAACTGGTCTTGAGAGCCGTTCCTGTTATTTAGGCTCTATATTGATTTGCCTCTGCAGAGATGGCAGAGTGGTAGAACAATTGGAAGAAATTGTTTTTGAATTGGGGTCTCATATGGCCGAATGTGTCATCGTGTGGAGCCCTATCTTGTTTGAAAAGAAGATAGACAATTTGATGCATATGTGCATTAATTATTGAGAATCTGATATTCTCAAAACTAGATCGAATATGAGGTGCGTTTGTACCAGATGTTGGAGTTAATTCACTAAGTTAAGTGATTTGTAAAATTCTCCAAGTATGAAAAATTTGGCTAAAAGAAGTGTTAATTCTTTGGGCATGATAATAGTGCCAAAGATGATAAAATAAATCCAGTGGGATTGATGCTATGATAAGACAGAAACCGCCTTGGAATCTGACTGAATTAGTAGTAGTTTCCTTGGATTGACGGGTTATTATGGGAGAGTTGTAGAAAACTGCTCCTTGACTGTTGTTCAGTTGACTAAGGTTGACTAATAAAAGTGTAAAGTCTGGGTGGTAGAAAGACCACAAATATCTTTTCAAAGGTTTGGAATAAACCTTGTGTGAAGCTCCGGTGTTAGCATTATTGCTAAGCGGAGAAGATAAACTGGATTATGGAAATGCATCCAGAGTTGACTTTGGATACATGATATTGCAGTGGCAATTATGAATTTGGCATTGAAGTTTTAGAGACACTACTTGTATGGTGTAAAGCTTACTGTTTATATAGATCATATAAGTTTGAAGTACTTAGTTGATCAAAAAGAAGCTAAACATGCGATAGCAAAGACAGATGGGTTACTTAAAGATTTCGGTTATGAAATCTTGTACCATCTCGGAAGGCGGATGTGGCTATAGATGCCTTGAATTGAAAAGAGTATCTTTTGAAAGATACAACCACATGCGTGAGTGTGGCGAATTTAATACATGAGTTGATTCGGGTAGCACGGAAAGAAGTGTGCAAGTCTGAAAATGTAAAAAGTGAATGAATGATTAGCTATTGAAAGAAGCTAGTTAGAAACTCACAGCGATTGAAAACCCTTGGTGGTTATGTATGTGAGTTTCAAAGCAAAGTAAGATATGAAATTTACCCTTAAAAGATGTATGTTGGGGTAGATATGTAAGATGCCCGGGACAGTACCAAACTGTGTAGGATGATATAACCTATGTATTGGTGGCCGGGGATAAAGAAAGACATTGAAAGATATGTGAAAGGTGTTTGACTTGTGTAAAAGTAAAGCCAAACCATCAGAAACATACGAAAATATTATAGACTTTGAAATAAAGTCTTTGCAAATACCGCATGGGTATGACACCATATGGGTAATTGCAGATTGATTGATGAAATCAGTGTAGATTTATACTGACTAAAGAAGAATTTAGATCGGAAAGTAGTGAAAAACTACATAGAAAAAGAAAATTGTTGACGTGCACTACAGGTGGCGACTATATCGGATTGAGACACTAGAATTATTTGCTGAATTTAGCATTAATTCCTAGAATTGATAGTCCAAAAGTACTAATAAGTACTGTATATGAATTTCAGAAATGATAGATGAGGCGAGAAAATGATGCAAACTCTAGAAGATGTGCTTGAAAATTGCACAGCAGACCCTAGTGGAAGATGAGAAGATCGCCTATTTTTGGTAGAAACCGTAGATAATGATAGTTTTAGTACCAGCATTTAGATGACTCGTATAATACATAAGATGGAAAACCGTATTATCCTTCGATTTATAGGATTGAAGATGTGGAACAGCCGTTGACTAGATTCTAGACGATGATACAAGTTAAAAAGAAGACTTGATACATACGAGAAAATTGAAAAATGGCTAAGAAGCAGTAACGGTAGTACATGTTCCACAGAGTAAGAATTTTGGTGTACTGAACGAAGTTTTGTGATGAACTTCAAGATAATTGTAAAGTTTTCTATGGGCCTCATGGTTCTGAGAACATAGATTGATAAATTCTAATGAATCCCTCATGTTGAAATGAGGAAGATAAGTGATTAAGGTACCCAGGACAACCGGAGGAGTGATATGCAAGTGGCGATATAACCACGAGATAAGAAGACTAGTATGGTTAAGTGCTTAGGCAATACCATAAAGGTTTCCATATGATATGAGAAACCGGAATTGTAACGAGAAAGAAATACCCTCGCTTGATAGTATGATTTCGGGGACGAAATCTTTTGAAGGAGGGGAGAATTTGTAACGCCAAGATACTCTTTTTATAAATATAATAAAAAGGGTAAAATGGTCATTTTACCTTGGAAGGGTAAATTGGTCTTTTGGACAGAAAAGTATTTGGTTTGAAATTATATTTTGAGTTTTGGACTTAAAATGTTATAAAAACGGATTTTTGGTCATTTTACCATAAAAGGGTAATTTGGTCATTTGACCATATGAAGGACCAAATATGAAAAATATTGTTGTTTGTGGCAAATGTATAAAGAATGAAAGTTTTATTGTAATAAAACTTCATTTTGTGGTCAAAGTTCAAGAAAATGAACTTTAGGACTAAAAATGTAAAAAATTGGAAGTATAAATAAGAGAGTTGACTCTCTCATTGAATAGCCAATTGTGCAGCAACGGGAGGAGCAATTGCAGGTGCGATTCTGCAGAAATCATGAAGCTTGAGGCAAGGAATTGGAATCAAGGCTTGGAATTGGTGATTCCTAAGCTCATTAAGGTTAGTAAACTTGATTTCTAGCCAAGTTCTTGAGGTTTTCTTGATGGGATTGATAGAGACTGAAATCTGTAAATTTCAGTTGTAATTATGTGTTTAAATTGATGTAATACTTCCATTAAGTCATGCTAATAAGGACTTAATCAAAGAATATGGAAGTAGGTTGTTATTGTTGATGAATTTGAAGTTTTGGGGTTTTGGAACTAAGAACCCTAATTCTTCATTTTGATTGATTTAGTTGTTTTGAATGGTTGAAAACCTTGTTTTGATATAAGGTTTTAGCCTAGAAACAAACCCCAAACGATTAAGTCATGTATTAAAGACTTAAAATGAGAAAATGGGATTGTATAGCTTGAAAATAGGAGTTTCTGCACCTCTGCCCAGCGCTCGCGACTTGACCACGTGGTCGCTCGCGACTCGAAGGTCTGGGCGCGACGCGCCTTACCCTTGGGCGCGATGCGCCTCCAAGGCAGGGAGTTCAAAATGCTAACTTTTGTTTGGCTTGTCCGTTTTAGCTCAAATTTGGACCATAGGCTCGTTATGGTCTGAAAAGTTTGGGAAAATTTTTATATTGAGTTTCCGACCCCTCGGGGGCATTGTAGATCGATTCGAATGCCTCGGTAAATAGTAAAATTCATAAAAAGTTAGTAAACGGAAAGTTTATTAACTAGGCATTGTTTGTAATGATATGGTATTGAACTCTATTGTATTAGAGTCAATTGGAATGATTATTAACCTATTATCATTTGGTATATAAATGAAAATATAGGTATGGGACAAAATGGTTGTGGTGCACGCAAAGGCAAGAAACAACCGGGATTTAAACGTAGCTAGTATCCACGTGAGTAATCTCACTGATATCATATATGATATATGATGATTGAACTGTTATAGGTTGAAACAGCTTCGAGGGACGAAAATGACAAGAGTAAAGATATAAGAAAATGACAAGACCAGATAAGCTGTGAGTTTATTATAGACAAGAACGGAACTGTGAGTCAGTTAATATTGACAAGACCAGATAAGCCGTGAGTCTTTAATAGACAATAACGGCACTGTGAGTCAAACCTTTATATAGACAACAGCGGGCTAACCCGTGAGTCTAGGCAACAGCGGGCTAACCCGTGAGCCATATTTTATTCTGATGAGTCAAACCTTTATATAGACAACAGCGGGCTAACCCGTGAGTCTAGCCAATAGCGGGCTAACCCGTGAGCCATGGTTTACTTTGATGAGTCAAACTTATATAGACAAGACCGGATAAGCCGTGAGTCTAGGCAACAGCGGGCTAACCCGTGAGCCAAGGCAACAGCGGGCTAACCCGTGAGCCATAATTGATCGTGAAAGAAACTGTTAATAGATGGTGCGGCCACTTGTGGCTATGATATTGGATGCTATATCCAACTGGTGCGGCCTATACGGCTATGGTAATATTACAGGTACATGGTGCGGCCTTTTGGCTATGATATCGGGTTATTGAACCCAGCTGGTGCGGCCTGCGGGCTATGATATATATATTGAAAATGACATGATACGGCTGATATAGCCATGACATATGATGCAGTCCATTGTGACTAAGAAACATGGGACAGAATTGGTTAGACATGAGTATATGCGCAAATAACTGACGTGGCTGATAATTGCAGGTTATCATGATTTAGTCTGTAAGGCTATAAATTAGGATGTGAAACCCTAAAAGATATTTGGTCAGCCAGTAAAGCTAGGAGTTTGGATTCGATATCCAGACAGTTATATGAATGTATTTCTAATACTTGTTATTTGCAGATAACTCACTGAGCTTTATAGCTCACGATATTTGTTACTGTCCCTGCAGGTTAGCATGATACTGATAGGAGACAAGATAGAGTCCGTGACTTTGAAGTGGGACTCATAGATGCGGTCAGTAGCAGCCCGGCTTTAAAGGAGTTATGGTATTTTATACTCTCCTTGATACACTTGTACCCGTTTTTATTAAAATATACCCCTTTGTTATGGTTTTATGTATTGAAACCTGTGTTTAAATGAAAAAATTTTTAAGGGGTGTTTTGTTTTAAAAGCCGGGTGTTACATCACCTCACCTCACCTGCTTCCTTTGCCTGAAGAGAGAGAAACAACATAATGTTGTCAAAGAGAGACCAAGTGACACCTCTACCTCAGCCATCTCGCCTTCCACCGCCATCATCTTCCTCCACCTCATCTTTGCCGAAGGGGTGCCAAGACCTCATCCTCTGGCCTTAGGTCCAAGTTTGAGCTACTTTTGCACCACAATCTTGTTCAAGAATTGATGGAAAGAAAGGATGCAATTTCTTTTTGTTGTTTTGTATATTGTTAGATAGGATTTTTGTTTTTATTATTTTTATTGATTTTATTACTTTTATTATTAGATAGTTTTATTAATTTTCACGAGTCTCATTAGGATTAGCTTATGATAAGTAGCATTAGCAGCTTTGAATTATTTTGTAAAATATTATATGTGAGTTCTCGTAACGTCAAAATAATTAGAGATTAATTCAGAGGAACAAAGATTGATATTTTAAGTATTCTTGAGGGTGCCATCTTTATATTCGACTATTTCCCTTCATTCTGTTATTTCAACATCATTAGATATCAAAACCTAGCTAAGATAGGTGACTACAATGAAAGACATTAAGTAATCGTATCTTATCGCCAGGTGGACATGATGGTAAATAGTCGTATGTGGAGACCCATGGGATGTCAAACGATAAGAAGAAGGAAGATGTGTGGCGTGATTCTTGGATTAGCAATTTAGCACATATCTGGTTGTTTCCAACAAAGTGAGAAAAGGTACGTGTTCTAATGCATGTGGTACAACTTGTGGGTTCAATTAGGATATCCTAGTTTGATCCCACTTCGTGAGTTATTGCTCGGAACAATAAAGACTGGTCAAAGAAAAAACACATACATTGTGTTAGAGAGAAGTTTTGCGTGTATGGTATTAATGTCGTTATTTGCATGAAAAATTCAAGAAGTTTTTTAGTGGGCTGATGCATCGTATGTTTACATGAAAGATGAAAAAAAACAGTGATATTGAGTGTTACTCAAATAAATCGATGATTGATCGGTGGGGTTGATCCTAATCAATTTTAAGGATGGTGTCTGAATACTGAATACTACAGGAATAAGTGTTTTTAGCGGCGACAAAAAATCGTCCCTAAAGGTTTTACCGGCGACATGCCGCCCCTAAATGAGTCGTCGATATTGCTTCATCGCTAATACTCAAATGTCTCCCCTAAAGGTGTCGCCGCTAATAATGTTGCCGCTAATGGCAAGGTGTATCCCCTAATAGTGTCGCCGTTAAATGTGTCGGCCCTAATATATATATATATATATATATATATATATATATATATATATATATATATATATATATATATATATATATATATATATATATATATATATATATATATATATATATATATATATTAGTTTAATTTATCTTTATTAAGGTTGCAGCCCTTGAAGGTTGTCGCCTCTAATACTTGTTAAGAGTTTAGGTTTTAGGGTTTAAAGTTTAAGGTTTAGGGTTTAGAATTTATGGTTTAGGTTTTAGAATTTAGTTTTTAACTTTAGGGTTTAGGGTTTATGTTTTACTTTAATATTGTTGTTAATTATAGCATCCTACTTTTGTTTTTTATTTCTATTAAAACATTGTACTTTAATATTTTTATACATTAAAGTATCCTACTTTTGTTGTTTTCTATTATAGCAATCTAAAGAAGTCGATAACAAATAAATTCTTAACAAATATGTCAAAATAAATCACAATTTCATTAACAATTTTCAATCACTTTTAACATATCATATCATAACAAACTAACAATATCATACCATAACAACCTAAACATAACATCAAATATATCATATTGGGTCCTAACTAATTAAGTTCCTAACAATAATAGACAACATCAAAAATTAAACATATCATATAATCCATTAACATTTTCATACAAATTCAATCAAGTATTCATATAACAAATCCATATACAATCCTATATTTTCATATACATTAACTAACACAAAATCTATTAAATGTTCATATAAAAAAATCTAAATACATTATCACAATACTACAATCAAAACTTTATATACATATATCAAAGAATTCATATGTTCAATCAATTGTTCATTTCAAAAATCTATATATAAATTAACACAAACTATAACTAACTAGCTATTATAACAAACATTAAAGAACTATATGCATTAACATCTTCAACCAATATTTTATTCCATAAATCAGCAAACAACAACTAAAACCTCAAAAAACCACAAAACCCTAAGTTTAAGATATGAGAATTACCTTTCCTAGATGAAGGTTAGAAGTTGATTGTTGTTAGGAGATTGGTTTTCAACGAAAAAAGCCTTAAATTCCCGAATCTACATGCCAGAATCGCCTAGTCGAGAGAGAGTGAAGTTTGTGCGTACACAAAAGAAATGGTTCATCGGGTGGGTTTTTGCTGTTTACCCCTTTAGGGGCGACACCTTTAGCAGCGACAAATTCGCATTAGGGGAGACTTCTAATTTTTTTTGGGGGGGAGGGGGGGATACGTTAACGCCTTTATTTTTTCGGACCGTAGGATGCAACTAGTTTTTAACGGTGTGGATTGAAAGGAGTGACGAAATCCGTACCGAGGCATTAGGGGTGACAAACCCTTTAGCGGCGACACATAACCCGCCAAGGCTGGTGTCGCCGCTAAAGGGTGTGTCACCCCTAATACGCCCTATTTTTGTAGTGGAATGATTAAAGACCGAGAAGTTTCTTTGTGGTGTTTGTTGCCAAGTGAAAAGACCTTGGCAAGGATGATTAATAGATTGTTTGATAAATGATACAAAGAGTTGGAGCTATGTCACTTGTTAAAATCTAGCTTAAGGGGGTGTGTTGAACGTTAAGCTAGATTTAAGAACATAGCATTTATCAGGGTAGTTTAGTAAATTAATGTTTGCGAGCAGTTAAATAATTCAACTGTTTACATGGAAGGATACGTACGCTGATTCATATAGAATTAAAGCATCACAAGTAAAGGATCACAATGGTTCACATTGGATAGAAAAACCACAATGGTTGAGAAACATTGCAATGTTTTTGATGTAGTGCTAATATATATAGGTATGCAAACAGTTGTATATTATGTTCTTGGTGCTGTTAATAAAGGTTTCTGTTTTAGAACAAGAACCCTTTTCTCGTCTCCATCTTCTTGTATATGTGTGCAGTAACTTTCTGCAAATCTTTGTTTGTTTACTGGGTTTTTTATCCAACAAATTTTAGTTGGATGGTAGTATATAAGGATTGTTGTGTGGGTGGTTGCCACTTTACACACACAAAAATCAGCTCCTTTAGTCAAGCTTCTACTTGAAACCTTTTGTGTTGTTCTCTGAAATCTTTCAATCACGAGTTTCCTGGTACATTTAGGACAAGTTAATTACCCTGATTAACTTGCTTAGGTGTTTAATCAAATCATTTGAGTGTGAGTGTCTATGTAGTCTGCTTTTTCTTTTGTAATCTATATGAAGAATTGGTTCGTAAATAATTAAAGGCACTATTCTAGTATCTTGTGGTTTGTTTCTATTGTCGGTTTAGGAACTCCATTGCCGGAAATTGTAACAAGAATGCATACAATGATTAAATGAGCAATTAAAGATAATATTGATTGATAGAATCCATATATATTACATGCTGATGGTATATGTACATTCAGTAAGGCAATAATAAACTTAATTAAGCCACCTAAATCAAAATGTCTTGCTATAATTAAAATGCTTTGGAGACATTTGGCATATCTTCCTACGCATTAAATGACAATCCTCCTAAAATACCTTGTCTGTATGGCAAGTATGTTCTCTTCTTCATGTCATTTGAAACAGCCCGGTTCAAATTATAATGACGCTCGTGAGCCGATGCTTGCCCCCTTCTCTTTGACACTGATCCAGATTCAGATGAGTTTGTAACATCTTCGTCTTGTTTTCTGAAGATGGTTGAGTATTTCTTTAAAGGGTATTTGTCCATTGCTCTCCCATCTGAAGCACTTCTGAACAAGAATAGATCCCTGAAGCTCCATTTTCTCGACCCATTTTCCGATGAACAAGCAGGCGTGGAAGACACTAAGGTCGATGGAGTTTTCGTATGCGTGGCTATTGGTTGTTGCTGGCGACGATAATCTGAGCCCCCCATTGGAGACAACGATCTTGTTCTTCTACTTCGCGATGAAGGTAAACGAGAAAAACCTCTCTCTCGTCCTCTTTCTCTCTCCATATTCGGAGGATTAGCGGTCTTGATTATGCCACCCTGGAATAAATCTTCAGCCGGTACTGAATCCCGAGCGAAATCGCAACTTACATTAAATGAAAATTCGTCTTCGAATAAGTTACTGGATGCCTTTGGTACGCCGGGTTTCTCTTCCCAAGCAAATGGAACGGTGGCAAGAGAACTGATGCGGTGGGTTCCGGCGGAGATTAACAACTCATCGAACCCGCAGTACAATTCTGTCAGTCGTGTGGGACTTGACGGAGCACTAGTGTAGTTGAAATCGAAATCCCTGGCTGGAGCGACTTCCATGGTAGTGTGTCTGTGAAGTGAGTGATAGACTCAGCCATGGAGGGTTGGTAATTTATACGTCAAACGAGTAGTAGGAATGAGGAAGGAGGGAAGAAGGTACAGGGGGCCAAATAAAGTTGACTGAAAATGAAAGAATATGAAGATGGAAGTCTATATTGTCGTCGTTTAAAAACGTTTCCTATCTTGTCGTTTCTTACACGTGGGGTCTACAAGCTTATGATCCTCAACTTTTAAAATATTAATCAGGAAGGCGAACAAAAGTTTAGAATATCATTTTACATGAATTATTGAGTATTTATTTATTTGTTTTGTTCTGCATTAACTAAGTACATATATTGAGCTCGGCGGGCACAAAATTTCACCATCATATGCTTTTATAGGAATTTAAATGAATACATAGAAAAAAGGCATTAATTATTTGAAATTTTAGTATTCGACAATTGTTGTTTACGTGTAATAGGAAATGATTTATTAAAAACTTTTTAAATAAGTCGATAAGTAAGAAAAAAATTAATTTATCAACAATTGCTTATTTAAATCAATAAATGCTTATGAAATATTTACATCCAAACATTTAAAACTCTTTATAATCGGTGTCAAACTGAAATAAGCGAATAAATACAGTAAATAAAAATCTCAAAGACTCCCTTCTTGATTTTAAATTGGAAAGGACAAATATTTTATGTATTTTATTATGGTCAAACATGTTTATTTAACGTTGTCTAGTGAACATGACATCTTAACAATCTTGACTTGTAATTTAACGTGACAAATGTCTCGCCGTAATATTTTAGTATGAAACAATCTGATATACATAAATGTCTGTTATAAATTATGTCATTTTTTGAAAATAATTACGACACACAGAGATGGATGTAGTGTTTTAGTGTCATAAATCCATATTGAAAACTTTGTCATTTTTGTCTGCCACCTTACTAAAAAAAACTTAGCCATATTTTATTACTTTATCCCTTCTCTCATTTTGTCTAAATCGAACATCTTTCTTTCCCTCTTCTCTCAATTTCTCTCTCGACATTAAGGGTTTTTGGTGGTGAAATAATCGACTCAGGGCCTTGCTATTGCCTCTTCCTCCTCGCTGCGCTGCCTCCCTGACTTGTCGACAACGTTACCCTGGCTGACGTGTTGAGTCTCATCTTTGTTGGTCGGTCTTTACAGCAATTTTGAAAATATGAGATGAAGCATATATGGGAGGTTAGATTTAGACATGTTTTTTTTTTATATTTTTGCAACTTTATTTCACATCGGTGTAAAAGATTTAGGCCACCATATAGTTTCAATTTCCCCTGCTCTCTTAATTTGATTACAATTTTAATGAAAACTTACCTTTACACAATATGGTTTCCCTCAAAATCACCACCACCACGGCCACAATCATTGTTCGACTCAAGCTGCCACCACTACTTCTTAATTTGATTACAATTTTAATTGAACCCTATTCCTACTTGTTATTTTGATATATCTCCCAGGTCTCTAATAATTAGGACTCATACCCCTATTAATTATTAGTGTATCTCACATAGGTGCGACACGGTCTTATAGGCTTGTATATATGTTGGAGTCTCCCCTCTCTCCACAAGAGCTCTTTTGGAGAGACATTCTTGGGCTCCACATATATTTACATGGTATCAGAGCCAGTGTCCCACACCTTGTAACCTCATCGAGCCTACGTCTCTGAGGGGGAGTATTAGTGTATCCCACATAGGTGCGACACGGTCTTAAAGGCTTGTATATATGTTGGAGTCTCCCCTCTCTCCACAAGGGCTCTTTTTGAGAGACATTCTTGGGCTCCACATATATTTACATTAATATGTCAAAGTCTATATAAAAGTTTATTTCTCCAAAGATACAGAACCCTCGGGTCATGGATTTGATGCCAAAGAGATTAGGATCATGCATGATCCATTGTTGTTGGTAAGCTTCTACTTTATATATCATATTCAAGTTGTGAATAATGAGGTTTGAAGAGGCCAGACACATTTATATTCCCTGTTTAATTTGATTTTATGAAAAAGATATAGATTGAAGAATTTGCTATTAAATTTACTTGAATTTATAGTTTAATACGAGAGATCTACATTTTAAATTTATTCATGTTTATGGAAGAGGGATAAGTAGAATCAAAATAGACAATCGTCTATTTTTAGGACTTAATCAAAATTTAAGTTGGTTTATTAAGAAGTTTTTAGTTATTTTCTTTATTTTAGTAATACGAAGTCTATTTTTGAGATGAAATGTGCAAAATTTTCTTCTAATACAAAGAATTCAATGATGTCATCAATCGATTCAATGATTCCATCAATGGATTGACTAAATACCAAACAATTCATAAATATATCCAACATGCATAATGTTTGAAGGTTACTTTCATGTCGCATATATATGTTAGAAGTTGTAAGCCTTAAAGGTCATGAATTTGGACAATATGGCCCTTTATTGTTACAAGAGGTTCATCTCTTACATTTGACCTTTTTGAATTTTTATATTCACAACATATAAAGGTAAATTAAAGTTAATGATATTGTCTGGTTATAGCTATGCAATAGAGTTGATGAATATATTATGGAAGCATGTTCCGAGCTTGTGTCATCCGAATTTTATATATCCCCTGGATCCCAAATAAAATGATGTAAAGAACACACTTGTAACCACGGATAGAGCAATAAACCTGACTTCGAGTCTAGATGTGATCCCTACAACTAACCATGGTTCATCCATTGTGATAATAGTCTTGTAGAACATGTCGCTACAATAGCTTTCCAATTAGTTTGAAGTGTAATCAACTCTGTACAAAAATTCACCATGACCATATAACCTTCTATTTTAAGCCATTGTTTGGATCTAGAAATCATCTTTCAGATTCCTCGAAGCTTACTTTAGTTTAATGCATATGCCATAGCTACATGTAAGCTTTGTTTGGCCATTATTTACACCTCAAAACCTACTTAAGGCAATAGATTCTGACATATTGTTATTTTGTGTTACCATTTTAGAGGGCGAATTTGTCGTGTTTTGGTTCGGTTGTTGGGGAACCATTACTAAAAGAGCTATTACAACATTAATATGCTATTTTCTATTGTTCTTTGAAGGAACAAAACAAACAACAGGTCTGACCCTAAGCATGTGTCGGGTGTGCGACCGCACAAGGCCCGTGTCGTCTGGGGGCTTAGAATTTTTATATGTATACAGTATACATATTGTATATTTATTAGATTCGCGAATCTGCGACACAAGAAGCAGTTTGATCCAATGGTAAACACGATGGAGCTAAAAACCAAAGGCCGCGCTTTCGAATCTTAGGAGCTGCAAGGATATAATTTTTCCGCGCTTTTATGTTTCGCACTTGGCAACAGGCTAAACTCATACTAGCCTAAATGAATGTTATATGTTTCACACTTGGCAGCAGGCCTGTAATAGGCTCCTTTTTCGATTTAGCCCAAACTCATACTAGCCCAAATGAATGATATTCAATACCTAATTAGCTTACGTAATTACTAATACCTACAACGACTAAGTAATTACTAGAACTACCGCGACTAAGGGGCTGTTTGTTTTTTCTTTGCAGATCTTCCATGCCACTTTTGTCTGCGCCACGCAGACGGCGCGCAGACATGGACCTTCGCAGAGTGTTTGTTTTTTCGAAGACTGCAGACCTAAAAAGGTCTGCGCGTCCTCTTTTTGGGGCAGACATGGACCAATGTCTTCAAGGGTCTGCAGAGGTCTTCTAGTAATAAATTAATACAATTTTAAACAAAAAAAATACGCATATCGTTTTCTCCTCCAACCGGTCTCGCGTTTTCACTTCCTTGCGTCGTCGACCAAACCGCTGCCGCCGACCACCTTCGATTTAAAAAAAAAAAGAAATACGCATATATGTTTTTAAAAACACTTTGATTTTTTTTACTAATAGTTGCGCTTTTTTTTTCAACATTACTTTTCGAAGTAAATAATATTTATTTTTCTAAGTTTTTAAACAAAATAAAGATAAATTTGTAAAACTTTTAAAAAAAATGTCACAAACTTAAAAAAGGACATGTTTGCTTTGATATTTAAATTCGTTAATATCATATAATAGACGCTTTTTTATTGTAAATCATACTTATAAACTATTTGAAACCTACAAATATATTTTAATATTAGAACTTTGGTTCACAATCTTACGTAAATTTTTAGCTTTACAAGCTATTTGTAAATCCAACTTTGGTTACGTAATTTTTATTCTTTATTATTTAAAAAAAAATAAATGTTTGCTTTGATCCTTAAATTCGTTAATATCATAAATTAAACGTACTCATGTGTTTTACTTAAAAAAAATTATTTAAGTTTCAGTTTATTTTCACAACCTGCAGACTTTAAAAAACAAACAGTCTTCTTCTTGTAGTCTGCAGACATTTAGTCCACCTCTTCTCTGTAGATGCTCTGCAGATATGGTCCGCAGACTGCAGACCTTTTACCTCTTAAAAAACAAACAGCACCTAAGTAATTACTAAAACTATTTACACAATATTTGAATAACAAATCACAACTAGCTTTGGTCAATTCCAATTCCAAGTTTTCAACTTTAATACAGATACAAATTAAAGCTTCTAGCCCTTTAAGAATTTTGTTATTGTTTTAATTTTTAGTTTTTTGTTCAATGATTATTGAATTGTTACATGATTTATCTATTGTCAGAAATTGTGCATTTTTAGTTTTTGTACAATGATTATTGAATTGTTATATGTTTCAGAAATTATGTCTCCTAAATATCTATATGGTAGTCAAAACGTATAGAATTAACAAAGGTTCAAAGTGAATCTCTCGATTTATGTAGTTATGTAAGATTACCTACTGTAATACAGTTCTTTTTGTTTTGATTATTTTTTATAGCACTTATGGTAGTATTAATTGATTTTGGTTATAAGTAAAAGATTTACATTTAGGGGCCTATTTTTTAGTTTTCGTATAGGGCCCTTAATATCAACGGAACGACCCTGACAAACAAGTATCTTTTTTTAATTCTTTGTAAAGGAAAGATCTTTAAGACAATATGATATGGCTTTTTGCAATTATTGGCGGTCTTTGTAAATTCTAGTTAGGTCGAGCTTGGCATGGTGACATATCTTGTGGAGTTGGAAGATATCACGTAATGACGTAAGACAAAATGTTTGTCTCATAATGAAGTTTGTTTGCTACCTTTCCATTTTATTATACTTCTTTTAAGGCATT
The DNA here is from genome assembly GCA_023525715.1 of Cichorium intybus. NCBI lineage: Eukaryota > Viridiplantae > Streptophyta > Magnoliopsida > Asterales > Asteraceae > Cichorium > Cichorium intybus. The sequence continues at coordinate 11,273,612 of CM042013.1, read as the reverse complement.
CAACTATTTTTCTAGGTAATTGAGATTTCGAAAATCCAAATTCCACATACTGTGCATTATTGTAGTACTGTTATCCACGTTTGCATTACAATCTTTCTTTAAGAGTGGATTAGTGTGCACACAATATATCTGATATTACAAATAACATTTAATGCTTGGATATCTTAACTGAAATCGTAAATCTCACATTTTTCTATGTAGATCGGATACTTAGACTTGTATATATGATAATATAGCTATCATATTGGTGGTGTTATGGAAGGTGGTTGTTGTATGTTGTTTTTACATGTTATTTAAATTTTCTATTTTTTAAAAGTTATTCATATGTTTAATATTTCTAGAGGAATTAATAAATTTAGCAGTGATGACAGTTGTACAAGCAAGGAAATATGAACTGAGGCAAATAGGCAATGGTGTTGCCTAGTAACATTAATTTTTATCGACGCATATTGGTTATTTTTACAATAGCACGTGTTAACTATTGGTTATAATATTATCAATATGATGGTCACTGACTCGCTGTTTATTATTGTCTTTTGTTGCAAAATAAAAACCACTAAATTAATTGTTGTTTGTTAACTTATTGTATAATTTGTATTAATATAAAAATCGCATACAACTTGCAAGAATGGTTATTTGGGCTATAACTTACAACTTACAAGAAAGAATTAGTAGATATGAAATTGGGCTACAAAAATGGTTACGAAATTTAGCTTTTTGCTATTAGGGTGATCAAACCCCAAACCGTCTAAACACAACCCGACTAACTTCTCTTAGGTCCTGCCACCCCTTTGTCAACAACAGCACCACTAGAAATCGTCTATATCGCCTTTGTTAATCCCCCGTGGTATAGAAATTAGGCGATTCCCAGATGACGTTAAAACAAGATTTGCCTCCATGTAACTACAATTTCGATTAATGTTCAACCTTACCGTAAACCAATAACTATCAACATTACCCATAATATAGTAGGAACGAAAAGATGAGCAAAATAACATTAACTTACATTGGCATTCTTAGACGCATTTTTGTAATTTTGTCTACGAAGAATGATAGAACCGGACTAGCTAGCAAGGTAATAGAATCACACGTACACTACAATAAAAGAATATATATTAAATTTGTAATTTCCACTGTATCACTAGACATTTTTGTAATTTTGTCTACAAAGAATGATATTTGCAAATATCAATATTACAAGAAGAATGATTCAGGCTAATTTCAAAACTAACCATACGACCACATAATACCTTAGATATATCATGGGTTCGAATCTTGAGAAACTATAATTACATGTAACCGGCTAAATTCCTTGACATAGTTTTAGATGCACACTATCCAGTTCAGTGAAACATTCAGATCGGCAAATCTCCTTATGGATTGAACGAGAATCTTCCCAGAATACCTTGCTTGTATGGCAAGTATGTTTTTTTCTTCATGTCATTCGAAACTGCCCTATTCACCGTGTAATGGTGCTCGTGAGCCGATACCCGTCCCCTTCTCTTCGACACGGATCCAGAGTTCCTTATATCTTGATCATGTTTTCTGAAAGTGGCCGAGTATTTCTTCAAAGGGTCTCTGTCCATTGCTCGCCCATCTGAAGCACTTCTGAACAAGAACAGATCCATGAAGCTCCATTTCTTAGAACCATTTTCCATGGAAGAACCTGCAGGAGTGGTACAAGTCGAGCTGGCGAGAGGTATCATGTACGTAGCCCTGAGTTGTTGTTCCCGCCGTTGATCTAAGCTCCCAAGTGGTGACAATGATCTTGTTCTTCTACTTCTTGATGAAGGTAACCGAGAAAAAGAAGAGCCTCTCTCTCTTCCTCGTTCTCTCTCTTCCTTCTTCTCTTGCAGGCGAGGCTGAGAATCAACAGTTTTGATTACGCCTCCGTGGAATAAATCGTCGGCCGAAACTTCATCCCTACCGAAATGGCTACTTACATCAAATGAAAAATCATCTTCGAATGAGTTCGTCGATGTCTTTGGAACCCCAGGTTTCTCCTCCCATGCAAAAGGAACAGCGGCAACACAACCGCGGTGGTTAGCACCGGCAGCAATCAGCAACTTATCGAAGTCACAATACACATCCGTCAGTCGAGTGGGGCTCGAAGGAGCACTAGTGTAGTAACCGCAGCTGTCTGATGAAGAATTGAAGTCGAAATCCATGGCTGCAGCGACGTCCATGTTGTTGTGTTTGTGAAGAAATTTAGACATGCAGCTATTGAGCGCTGATGGTTATAACTTATAACTGAAAAGAAGCAACTGAGCAAGATCGAGGAAGGAGATGAGAAGGTGTATGGACCCAAATAACGTTGAATAAAGGAAGTCTAAATTGCCGTCTTGTTGTTTATTAGTTCTTATAGCAACGTTTCTGTTGTGTTGTTTCTTGGAATATTATAAGGTTCAAGAAGCTTACAAATCTAGGATACTTTTATTCTTAATAGGACAAATATATTGATGTATTTTTAATAGAACAAACATGTTTATTTAACGTTATCTAGTTAACAAGATGTTGTAACAATCTTGACTTTTAATTTAACGTGGCAAACGTCACGCCGTGATATTTTAGTATGACGGAGAAATTAAAAAAAGAGAAAACCCCAGCTCGCAACTGGGAGAGTATACAAAATTCTAAATATGGCCACTTGACAAACCAAAACGAAAAACTAGCGCAGATGAAACTACTCGATCTTACAAAATACAAACACCAAAACAGCATCAACACAGGAGAATAACGACACCGTTTACATTGTTTAATGTCTATACGATAAAGCCGGATAACTAAGGTTTCATTTTGTACCATCGGTTCTCAAGCTCGTGAATAAGAATATTATCTCATGCCTTGTAGATGTAGGTCATTAACCGAACCACGTTAAATATTGTGTCTTTGTGTGTGATTGATTCTTGTTTATTTTTTACTGAAACATTTTCTCGAGTACTTTCATCTAGAGGTGCACATCCAGAACCGGTTTTTTTAAAAACCGAAACAGGTTTTTATTAACCGGTTTTCTAATAGCCGGTTTTTTAATAGGTTTTTTTATTTCAAACCGAACCGTTTTTTACCACGTTTTTTTTCCCCCGAATAATCGAACCAAACCGGTAAAGAAACCGGTTTTTGACTCAATTTCATTTAAAAAAAACAGCCACAATTGGTTAGGTTTTAACCAAAACCGGTTCGACTATAACTGGGTTTTTTAAAAACCAGATTTGAAAAAAACCAAAATCGGTAAATATGCACCTCTACTTTCATCTCGAAAACACGACCATTAATGTTGTAGCTTATGCAAATACGTACGAGTACGAGGGAATACTTCATTGCAGCAACCAAGTATTGTACTAAACAATATTAGTTATTGTCTAGAAACCATCCTAGAATCTTTTACACTCTTTTACAATCTTTCACATAACAATTGTATATACCTATAGGCAAGTGACCCCAAATCAACAATGATCCATGAAGCTATCCAAAAGCCCCCATTAGGTTATGAGGTGTGCAAGACTTTCATGACTTCCCAAGACAGTCGTTATGTCAGCGCTATCTCATCAGGACAACCCCAGGACACACCCCAGGAAATGAAGACAACATGACTTTCGTTTTCTTTTCCACGTCATATTTTTAATTTACGTTTTTTGTAATTAAATCAAACATTAAAAATTAATTAAAACCCATAATATTCAAATTAAAATTAAAAGACATTACATTAAAATTAAAAAAAACGACATTACATTAAATTTAAAAAAAAACATTAAAAAAACGATATTTCCTAAATTTAGAAAAAGAAAAAAGAAAACCACTTCCTCAAATATTTGTTGCGAGCTTTTTCCGTCATCACTTTGATAGCTTCAAGGTCGTCTTCGGTCCCGGATCGGCTCAACAACACATAATCCAACCGCGTTTTTTGAATTTCGTTGTGGCGATTGAATTGTTCAATGAGACTATCAACCTTCTCGACGACTTCGTCTTTCGAAGACGAGCCGGAGGCCGCTCGTTTCGCTCGGTCGCGACCAATCGAGCGGGAAGGCGGAGGCATCTCGGCTTGTGGTTCGGCATCGTCATCGAGGTCGATCGGGTCTCGAGCATCGGAAAGGTCGTCATCCGGGGTCCTCCCACGTTTGGAACCCGAGCTCGAGCCGGGGGAATCGGGAGTTAATAGCCATTTTGGACCGGTTCGCATCAACTCCCAAGTTTTCAAATGCTTAAACGCTTTTCCAACTACTCGAGCGTATTGTTCCATTGCCGTTTTGAAAAGCCCAAAATCGTTTTCGCCACTTCGGCGAATGTTGACCAAGTTGTTGAAAATTCCGTTGAACTTGGTACATTCGCGACGAAGTTTCCGCTACTTCCCCGTAATACCGTCGTTGTTACGGTACTCCCCATGACCCATCGCCTCGTGATAGTGGTCTAAAATGCGTTCCCACAATCCTTTGGAACTTTGGCTATTTCCTTTTGACGAATCCTCAGAAATAGCGAGCCACGATTTGACCAATTGAACCTCTTCGTCTTGCGTCCATGGAACCTTCGTGTCTTGATACACGAACTATTATTTTTCTTTTTCTTTTTTGAGGAAGACGCAGGCACTTGTGTTTCCATCACGACCTCTTCGGGTGATGCTTGTGGCGGTGGTGATGGAATCGGTGGCGATTGTGATAGAAATGGTTATTGGAAGGGTGTGTATGGGTAAGGTTGTTGCGGGTATTGATATTGGTTCGGTGGTGGTGGATATGGAAACGGGTATTGATGTTGAGACGAACCTGTAAGCAAGCTCGTGAAAGTGCAATTCGGCGAATAATTGAAATTATATTCGCCACGGGACGTGTTTGGGTTTGACGGGGGGAGGGGGTGTTGGGATCGTTCTCTATCTTTTGAATGTAAAAATATGTGTGTTTGTATATGTGTAAAAATAAGATGTAAAAATATGTGTGTTTGTATGTGTATATATATATATAGTTTGTAAAAGAAATTGTTTTTTTTAACCAACGGCTAGCTTTTTTTTGGAAATTGTTTGTATGTGTGTAAAAATAAGATGTAAAAATATGTGTGTTTGTATGTGTGTAAAAATAAGATGTAAAAATAGCGAGCCACGATTTTTCTTTTTTTTTTTTTGTAAAAGAAAAAGTGCAATTCGGCGAATAAAAGAAATTGTTTCTAGCAATCCATACATCTAATACTTCACTCTGAAACCTGAAATATATGACATTAAAAGAAACAACTACGTAAGACGAAAACATCTCATGAGATACATGGGTTTGGACATAAAACTTTTTCAAAAATATATTGATGAAGCATTACTTGAACATAACTATAAGCATTTGATAAAAACCTTACTTTAGCACAATGTTCATATGATGCTATGAATGTATGAATGATCACACTCAAGTCAAACCAGTAAACGTCTACACCGCATCATAGGTTTATGGAAGACCGAGTAACTTAATGTGACAATTCCTAAACGCTTATACATCGCATTATAGGTCTCTTTGGAACCAAGCATTCGAGAACCAATATAGATAGAATAAATCAATCTATAAGGGCTTCATATGACATCTACTTAACCGAATGGAGGTACCATCCCAAGTAGAATCAGTCGAATCTTATTATAGGGATTTCATAATTTATCTGAACCATACTTCACTTATATGCTTTTCACATTCCATGTATGCATGCTTCACCACCTTTGTTTTGTTCAAGTTCACACACAAATGCCATGTTATGCAATGCATTAATTAACTCTTAATAATAAAATACATTTGTAAGACATACATATTGCATAACAATACCATTTGGATTCATAAACATTTCTTTAAAAGCATGACTTGTCATTTGTAGATCAACTTGACAATAAAAGCTAGGAATTACATTTGAATCTTAACACATTAAGTCATTCCATCAAGTCATTTCAAAAACATACACTAGTGAAAACATTTCATTTCATATCATAAAACATATGATTTCATGCGATATATCTCATTCAAAAATCCACATGTACCCACCTTGTATAAAATAGATGATCAACTAAGTTTCTATTATCCTCTTGTTCTTCTCTTGATCACCAACTCTTCCAACACCTATATACATACATATAATCTACTTGTATTAGTTCCTACTTCATAAATTCAACATCATATGAAGGTCACATTCTTATATCCAGTATGGTTCATGTGTTCTCACAATGATCATGTCTTTCAATGTCATCTTATTAACATGGTGATACTTGTAAATATCTAAATCGCTTTCATAACAAGATAATAACTTGTTCCAATAGATTATTTCACTTCCAAAAACTGTCTCGTAAGACTCATTTTCTAATTAGTAAGAGACATCAACATTTTGAATCATAAGAGAATTATACTTCAATACTCTAATTCATTGTGCTTAATTTTCATCATAAGCTTTATAAAAATACACAAACAACTTAAATTGTTCTTTCATTATTTGATGTTTTGAAACCATTCCTATAAAATGATTATTCTTAAATAATTCCCACATATGCCTACAATGAAAAATCATACATGCACTTATTCCATTTCATAGTTAGATATTAGTTGTATCAAACCTTGCTCTTCAATTTCCTTCAAATTCACCTTAAATCACATAAAATGAGGATTTACACCCTTTAACCTTGTGTGCATCGTACCTCCTCTGTATCTCTTTTGTTTGAGTAAAAAAATAAACTCAAAATGTATCTAAAAGAAGCTTATATTTTTCAGGGATGATGGAGGATTGGACAAGTGTCCTCTCTTGACACTTGCCACACAAATAGAAGAGAATATATGCTTAATACTCGGACATGAATCCAATACATAGAACATAGAAGTGTGTGGTCGTACAAAAGAGTTTTCTATGTCACCCTTATCTTGTAGCAGAGTGGGAGTACAACGGAAGCTTTGTGAAGAAGAATGATAAGGAGAAACCCCCCTCCCTTCCTTATGTGCAGCCGAACACTCCCATACATGAAAAAAAACTTCCTAACCGTACAAATGAGCTTCTACCTCATGTAGCAGGTATTGCCATACACCACCAATTTCCAGCCCTTGAACACGTGCTAATTGACAAAAATGCTCATAGACATCCATGCATATCTCAATTTCCTTTATACTGAATATGCCAACTTTGAAAGATTACATCTCATTCGTCATAAGTCTGTTTCACTAGATTCTTTTTGAACTGTATTCTAATAATTATGAATTTAATGTTAGTATAAATAATTCTAAAAATATTGTCCCAAAGCTCAAGTTCAAAGGTCATTTCCAATCGGCATTAATTCTATCTTTTAAACCTTATTTTCAATTTATGTACTAATACCGTTAAGTTTAATTTATGCTCAAATATCCTAGACTTTATTGGGACTATATTAAGACAAAATAATGTTCTTAATCTTCTTCTTACTCAATAATCCTTATTCTTAAGGATTCGCATCTTTTTGTCCCATTTTAAAGCACATAACATACATATAGATATAACTTGTTATTTTATGTGCAAATTTAGTTCAATATCCATGTCTTGAAAATAATAACCATGTATTAAACTTGTTTTCACCTATATTTTATTAAAAATATAACTTCTTGATTCATTTCGAACACATAACAATTTGTCAGTACTACACCAAGGAGTTCAAATCTCTTTTGGTAAAATTTTCAAACATTCAAAATACAAGGCCTAAGTTATCACCCTAGAAATCTGGGTGCAGCGCTAACATCAACAGAAAATTGTTACTTTAGGGAAGCATATAAGGACTTGATCTCTTAGATCAACAATAAGGAATTAGGGTACTAGTTTTGATATTATCACCTTATTAAAGCTTCATTGATAAACTTAACAATGCCATTTCACCTCAAAGATCTATTGTACTAACAACAATCATGACATGACTAAACATATAATCGTGTTATTTTGCATTATCTACTTATTCATTTTATTTGGTTAATCAAAAAACTTGCAAATGATGCACTTTTTAGCCTTTCTACCAAAATTTTCATTATTATTTGATCCAACACACACACACACACACACACACACACACACATATATATATATATATATATATATATATATATATATATATATATATATATATATATATATATATATATATATATATATATATATATATGTTTGTATGTATGAATGTATGTATGCATGTGTGTCTGTGTGTATATTCATGGAATTTAATTCTCCATAGAATGAGCATAGTTATGAAAATTTGAAAAAAATAAGTTATTTTTATAAATAAAAAAAAAAGTTTTCTCTATACGTAATAAAAAATTAATGGTTTCTTCTGACCAATATATTAGTTAGTTTGCAAAAAAAACATTAAGAAAAGTTTTCTAATTTTTTTTAATTCAACGAAAAAAATTATCTCCAAATTCAAAAACAAAAATGAATATTTCTCCATCTTACTATTTTAATGATTTCTCAAAAATGAAATTTTAAAATAACATCCCTTAAATTTGACTACTTAATAAAAAATGTATATGCTAAATATCAAAGAAAACACTTCTTTTGGCAACAGAAATTTTCATATTATAAAAAACAATTTTTCAAAACAATTGTTTCTTCAAAATCTCATAGAATGTCAACTCGAATATTACAACATCAATATGCATAAACAAATTACAAAACATACTATATAGACTAGAATATGAATTATGTAAACTCCGAAACTCTCAAAGATCTCTAAAGCATCCTCTAAGGCATCACCTACTAGCACTCATCCGAGACACACATCAAAATAGCACTTCAGACTGGAAAGTCTGGTGAGTCACATCTGGTTTGGACTCTTATACCTATAAGATGACACCATAATATCATGTAGGAAAACAGTTTAACACTCAAATTTACTTTAAAATACAAACAACCTTTATTACACCCTTTCTACAGTCCACTTTAGTCCTTCTCAAACCCAATGCTTCGTAAACCACATTAGAGGAGTCATCTATAACCAAAGACGTAGCATGGGATGAACACATCAGTTCGCCAACCGCTTGTATAAATAACTTGTGGGTCAAAGTACGTCTTACAGCATAGCCAGCACATCTTGTCTCATTTTATTAGGTAGCTAGCATGAATGAAAATTTCAAGAACATCTAGAATATCAAGTCAATACCTTTAGCGTCTTTAACATGATTAACATCTTTGACGCCTTTGACATCTTAACGGTCCAGACCTCTCATAACTCAACACTCACATTAACACCTTTAGTGCCTAATACAGTGTCAAAGAGATTCAAAATAAATGCTAAAAAAAACTCAACTTTTGGTGGATATGCACATGTGTATATAAATTATGTAAAAAATACACAACAAATATGCATACATAGTAGATACTATATACGCATATTTGATGTATATACATATACACATATGAACATGCGCATACACAATAAAAAGAATTTGGTTTTTTTTGAAAATTTTAAATCTTTTTTATGCTCTATGAGATATTTTTAAATGTGTTTTTTTGTTGAAATATAATGTGTAGAAAAAAATATCTTAATAGTATGAAATGTATAATTCCTAATATTCTTAGAGCAAAAAGAAATATCTCAATCTTGAACTATCAATTATGTATATGGACATGTTTTTTTGGAATGCGAAAGTATTAAAATTTTAGCAGAAAGTTAGAGAAAAAAATTACAACGAAGCTATCGCTACATCGGGATATACATCCAAGTAGTTCGGTTTATATTTGTACGTTTACTATAGATCCAAAAAAAAGACAAAGACACAGCTTTATAAAAAAAATGACCGCTTTTTTTTATCCTTACAAAAACCAGGTTGTTACGAAATTTCCATAACACCCACAAACGTGTGATCACAAACACATCAATACATTTGTCACGAAGGTTCGACCGATTGTAAGTTGATTAAGAGAGACCCTTTAACCAATAACGTTCAATTTAATTTAAACATAATTTATTCCATCTGGTATGAACTCTTGAAGTGAGCAAAATACCACTGTCCAAAAACGACATGCCGAAAAGAGAAAAAAAAACACCAGAATAATGTAGCCACAAATCAAACCATCCGGTGACCACAAAAATATGCATAGGTCGGTAATTGACCAAATATGAAATACCCAATATTGATTTAGAATAAGGGTTCACATGTATAAATTTCTATCTAATTTACGTGTATGATAGTTTATTAATAAAAATATTTTATAAGCTAAAAACTAGCTTTTCAATTAACGTGTCAAACGTAGTCTAAATAAGTCTTTTGATTGGTGTTGGATCCAATGTAATGTTGAATTATGTATTATGGATCATCTAATATGGTCCATGAACAAGTTACAACCAAAAATAATTTCCATTTTTTAGTCAATATTTATATCCGTTTTTGTTTGTGATTTATTTAGTTGATCTTATTCGTTAAGTTATGTAAGGTTATTCGCTTAAGGGCGTGTTTTGCAAAAACTAGCTGGTAGCGAGTATCAGGTAGCAGGTAGCTGGAAGCTGAAAGCTGAAGCTTTTAGTTAAATGTTGTTTCAACTAATGTTTAAAATAAAAGCTTCAAGTTCGTGTCGTCGAACGAAGCTTTTGATTTTATTAGGCCTTCAGGAGTGGGATGTCACCGAGTCTCACTTCTTACCTGCCACATCAGCACCCCTCACTCCCCCTCACCCCTCGAAATGGTCACATCTCACTACCTCTTACTTCCTCTCACTTTTTAATTTAAAAACTAAATTTTAAAGAAATATAAAACTAATAATTTCAAAATAAAATATTTCATTAAAATAAATAATTTGAAACCTAAAATTACATTAAAATTAAAACCTAAAACATTAAAAAAACATTAAATTTAAAATAACATAGAAATTACATAATTATAAAAAACTATTAGCGTCACTCTCATTCTTCTTCATCGTCATTGGGCACCGACGTCGGATGAACTCTAGCCCGATATATATGTTCGACCAAATCCCGCACGAAGGCTATGCTTTTTTTTTTTTTTTTGCTTTGCACTTCTCATCTGTTTTCTAGATATTCGGGAGAAGCAATTGGTAGTGGCTCGTACTTTGGTACAACTTCGTTCGGATCATACGTACATATCCCTCTCCCGTCATCCTCTAAGATCATATTATTTAATATGATGCATGTGTACATAAGGTCTCGTATTCTCCTCGGATCCCAAGCCCGTGTCGGGTATTTGATATTGTGAAAGTGTTGCCGAAAAACACTAAATGCTCGTTCCACATCCTTCCTAGCTACTTCTTGTGCGACCTTGAACATTTGTCGCTTGGGATCCATTGGACATGTGAATGACTTCATAAACACGGAATAATCCCGATATATTCCATTGGCTAGATAATACCCGTGTTTGTAGTGCGCTCCATTGACCTGAAATGGAAAAAAAAGATGTAACGCCTCTATAAATATCATTAAATATAGGTGATTGGTCGAGAACGTTCAGGTCATTGTTTGCACCCGCAACACCAAAAAATGCATGCCAAATTCATAAATCATGGGACGCCACTGCCTCGAGGATTATGGAAGGGTGTCGATGATCGCCTCATGTAAATTGGTCGCACCATGCATTAGGATAAGTAGCCCACTCCCAATGCATACAATCAACGCTTGTAAGCATTCCAAGAAAACCATGTTTGCTTTCATGTGTGGCGTATAACGTTTGTATGTCGTTGAACGTTGGCTTACGCAAATAACGTTTGTAGTAAACATGGATGATAGTGTTAGCAAACTCGTAAACACTTTCCCGAATGGTCCACTCTGATATCTTGAAATAGTCGTCCCATAAATAAAATGTCGTGTCGGTTGCAATTTGACGTATCGCAGCAGAACATTTATGTTCTGGCATGAAACCCTTTTACCCCTTGCATCATATTTCAATTGGAAAACTCGGTTGACTTCGCTCAAATCACGAACTATACACAAGAAAGTGACTTGCTCATCCGAAACCGTCGCCGAAACTGGTATGCTGAATACAACGAGTGTTCTGCCAAATAATCGCGTACAAGGAGATCGTGTGCAGCTTCACGATCTCTGTTTATTGTATCTCTTCTCGTGAACCTACGTGCACTTTCGGAACTTTATGCAGTGTCGGCTATTATCTCAGCAGTTTCGCGGACCAGTGTCGCGACTTGCAAAGTGGATTCTAGCAACCATGTCTCGTCTTCGGACAAGGATGACGAATCGAATAACAGCTCGAATATTAGATCCATTTGTTTTGTATAATTTTTTGGTGTAGCTTAAAAATGTTGTGGTTTAAAATGGTGTGGTGAATGTGTATATTTATAGGGGAATAAATAGAGTAAAAAAAGTTTAATGCATAACTGCTTTATAGCCGTTGGCAACGTTCACCTTGTCGCACAAGTCAACCACATCGCAGGGGCTCAAAAGTGTGACGTCGCCGCTTGGGAGGGGGGGCTGGCTCCCCCCAGCGTTGCACTCGATGTCGCATGCCACACCGGACGGTCTTCGGCTTTTTCTTAAACATTAGAAGTTACAAGTTTTCAAATGCTTGAAAAGCTTCGAGTCAAACACACCCTAAAATTCATCCAAAAAACAAAAAACTTATACGGTAAACCATTAAGGGTTTTTTTTTTCCACCATTAAGCTCTTATTTGTCCCTAACAGTTTCTCTCGATGTTGTATGACCGGTCTTTTCTGAAAAATCTCTTATTAAATGCACCTAACAAACAACAAAATTTAAGTCTCCATTTACTTTCAATAGAATTTGTGTCCGACTAGATATTTTAACCAAAACATTACTCAATAATAAAGTTTAAGAAACAGATATTGGGCCCTGATATAGATATGGATATTTTTACATTTGCTACCCATGAAAGCCAGTTAAAAGAGTAGCCCAGCATGCTAACAATGTGATTGTGGGGTGGACTATTAGTTAACAGTCTTAGTTTTCCTATTGGCCTTTAAACACAAAATGACATGTATTTATTATTAACGCATTCATAAAACGATGTTAGCGACTGTAAAATGTATGTAGTAAAGTAACATATATTCACAATCATAAAAATAGACATACAGATATAGTGAGACTAATAATATCTTACGAACATTTATTAGTATCACGTCCTAATATTTTTCCAGTCCGTTAAGTCTATTTATTCATAGGACAACAATAAAAAAATGTGTAAACTATATCAATAAATAGTTCCGAAACGTATAACTGCTAAAATAGAAACGCATTGGGTATTAGTTAAAATCATATACAAATGTATGAGAAAAATATTTAATTATTTGGATGGAGATCTTGGCATTGTCTCTATCATGTAGTTTAATTAAAGCAGAAGCATTTTGGAGTCTTTTAAATTTGACATCAAACTCCTCGAAAGCAACCACGTGCCATCGGACCCATCTCTAATAATTACCCACAATTTGCGAGACACCACCACCTTCTTTTGTTGTTTTCTTTCATTCAGTTATTTATAAAATTAAAGTTTTTGTTTAGAAAATATTAACATTTCAATTTATTTATATTGTTTTTTCTAACTTAGGGCTTGGGGGTATTCACCAAAATGACAGTATTTCATAAAACCATATAAAGGACTACATAACTTTTTGCAAGCCGTGGAGATGACCATTAGTTCGAAAAAAATGTTTTTGAATTTTCTAACGGAAAAGAAGTTCGAAAATTGCATTTACTAACAAAATCTGAATTACAAACTCCATTACGAGTTTCAAACCTACTTTTCTATAAAAACTAGTTTGAACTTTCGAACATGTTCCTCTTATGGATTCGAACATGTTATTCTTACGAGTTCTGAATATTTTCTTCGATGGATGTAATTCCCGGACATGTTTTTTCTATGAATGTTGAACATGTTATTCATATATGCTTTTACAACATATATCATGTTATGCAACTTATGATGATATGGGTACAACTCATTGTGACATCATCAATAGTAGGATCGAAGACTTGATGACATCATTACCAATCTGTCGGATTAATTTCTGGTCTTGAAATTAGACGAAATTTGCATAGTCAATGGAAAACGGAAAGATTGAAAAAACTCATGGCTTTATTACGATGTAAGATGTTTTTGCCATTTAGGTACTAAAATAGAGTTTTTCTATATTTACAATTATATGAACTCACATCTCATAGTAGAACCCAAATTTGGAAAGGAGTTCATCACCTAGATGCTTAAATGAAAGAGAAGAAGCCAAGTTACCACTTTTGAAGTTTCTTCTCGAATAAATTGACTTAAATTGATCCGGTTACTTTTTTTTTTTTAGAACGGCAAACTAACATACTCCTGCTCCTAAACTACACCTTAATACCACTTATATCTCGAGCGAGACTTGAACCCTCAACCTCAAATAGGAATGGTAACACCTGATGCCGCTAGGCTACAAACCCTTTGGCATCCGGTTACTTCAATATTGCATCTAAACACTTCCAATCTAGAAGTCGATTTCCTCTTCTCATTCTCTAGTTTTATAGTTTTGAAAGAGAGAATTGGATCTTATGGGGTTTAAGCTCATAAGTTTTGATAGTTGGCGACATTGGTCCCTCTACTCCCTAGATTCTCACAATAAACCCCAATTTGACTTTTATTTCACTACTAGCTTCAATACTATCATTTTCGCCCCACGTATTTTATATTTTGCCATTTTTAGTCCTATAAGAGTTAAATAAGTTAAGTCAAAGTCATATATTCGTTTTCCCTCGTTTGTTAAGTCAAAGCAAAAAATGGAAAAAAAAAAACTATTGTTTGGTATTTCGGAAGTTAAGAGACGAAATTTTCTGTTCGATTTTGGTTTTATTAATAAAATTAAGCCATTCTTATTTCTAGTGATTAACAAAACATATTCAATGGTAGGAAATAACATTGTTTTCTGAAAAAAAAAAAGTTTTAATAAAAGATTATGTAGGTTTTAAACTCTTTTAGAATAATTTTTTTCTTTTTTAAATCTCATAAATTTACTACAAAAAATACAAGGACTATACGTATTATGTCTCTTTACGAGTCATGCAAACGTGTTGAGAAAGTAATATATTGTTCCCACATTAGTTAACAAGTAATATGGTTTACATAAATGACTATGTAAGGTGTGTAATAAGGTTGCATGTTCTGGAGCCTCAATGTTGTCGGCATGTAAGGTGTGTAATAAGGTTGCATGTTGTGGAGCCTCAATGTATAATCAGTTCCTCCCTCTTTGACTGAGGTCGTTGTTTACCTTCCCCAATTCTCAGTTCCTCGGTTCCTCCTTAGCTCCCTCTTTGGTGTCCCGAAAATCAGAAGTATATCAGGATTACATGAACAAATATATAACATTAAGAACGTCATCATCGTATGTTTGGGACCTTTTTTTGCTGTGTGTCTTCATCTCTTAAGCAGTGGGTAAGTTGAGTTGATTTGTGTGTGTGTGTGTGTGTGTGTGTGTGTGTGTGTTTACTCTGTGTATTTAATGTACATCTGTGTTAAGGTTGGTATTATATATAGTAAGGTTAAGTGTTAAGATACATCGTGATTATGGTAACTGGACTGGAGAATACTACTTCAATAAGGAACCTAAATCTTTTTAGAATTTACAAGTTTTGGGGCATATACTTATTAAATTGCACAGGGCATCCAAAATCTCCCAGTCGGCCATGTCCAATACCGGCATCGACAAGCCATTGTCGTTGGAATATAGTTGTTTCTCTCTCCTCTCTCTCTCTCTCTCTCTCTCTCTCTACTCTACTCTCTTCTCTTCACCGGCAACGAACCTGCCTTCTCTATGACATCTCTCTCTTTCTCTTTTTTCCTTTGTGGCACCAAGGTGTAATGGTTGCAACCGACAACCATACCTTAGAGCCTAAGTAATAGAAAACCATGAAAAGTTAATAGGTTTGTCTATAGTTTTAGGTAAGGTTTTAAATAGTGTAAGAGATGAAGTGGTGGTAAAATTGAGTTTCAAACTTTATAAGTTATGATGAGGTCGTGGCATTTGTACATGGTTGTAAGATCGAGTCTCAAACTTTATGAGCGATAACCATATATGAGTTAAGTCAGTAATTTTGTATATAGTTTAAAATTATATATATATATATATATATATATATATATATATATATATATATATATATATATATATATATATATATATATATATATATATATATATATATATATATATATATATATATATATATATTTTTTTTTTTTTTTTTTTTTTTCCTAATATTATTCTATTTTTCACATAGTTGATAATTATATGTACAAATAGATATGGCGTTTCATATAGCGTGGCGTCCGATACAAATCTTTGATTCATGACGCATATTGACGAAGTTATATTTTTAGAATATTGATTTTACGTATGGAGATTATGGCGTGTTTCTTTCAAAATGTGAAGTATGTATGTTGTAGTTCTAAATATATTTAAATTTCTAAATATATAATAAATTATGTGATATAATTAGGGATATCTCCAATAAAATCCTAATATTTTAGCTCAGTTTATAAAAAAGTCTCAAATTAATTTTATTTACAAAAAAAAAAGAAAACCGGATAATGTATTCAAATTAGACCCTTTTAATCTTTTCAGCAAGTTAACTTGCCACGTGGAAAGTCTATATATTTTGTCTTCAATAAAGTTTCAATATTTTTGCCCAGTTTACAGAAAAGTCCCAACATGTTTTATTTTCAGTAAAGTTCTAATATTTTGGCCCAATTTATGGAAAGGTCCCAACATTTTAATTCAGTTTACTTGGAAAACATTACGTAATTTTACATGTATTTACGTTTTTAATAACGTATTTATATGTTTAAAATGTATTTTTATGTATTTTTTAAAAATACTTAAAAATAACGTATTTAATAATGTAAAAGAACTTTAAAAATACGTCTTTAGTAACGTATTTATATGTCTTTAATTACGTAAAAATAATTAAAAAATACGTAAAGAGTAAAAACAATGTATAAATATCTTTTATAAACGTATAAATACGTAAAAATTACGTTTTATTCATGTATTTAATAACGTAAAAAAACTTTAAAAAATACATCTTTAATAACGCATTTATACGTCTTTAGTAACGTATTTAATAACGTAAAAATAATTAAAAAATACGTAAAGAGTAAAAACGATGTATAAATACCTTTTATAAACGTATAAATATGTAAAAATACGTTTTCAAACATATAAATACGTTATTAAATATATAAATACATGTAAAAATATGTAATTTTTCCAAGTAAACTAAGTCAAAATATTCGGATTTTTCCGTAAATTGGGTCAAAATATTAGGACTTTATCGAATATAAAAGATGTTGAGAATTTTTCGTAAACTGTGTCAAAATATTAGCACTTTATTGAAGATAAAACATGTAATTACCTGCTGAAAATGTTAGAAATGGCTAATTTGAAAACATTAGCCGGTTTTCTGTCTTTTTTGTAAATAAAAATTAATTTGAGATTTTTTCATAAATTAGACCAAAATAATAGGATTTTATTGAAGATTTCCTATATAATTATACTAGAGTATTAAACTAAAAAGGTTTAATGATGTTTTATTGAATGGATAGAGAACACCTAATGCGAATGGGAATGGGAAAAAGGCATAAAATAAAGCTAAGGGAGACGTTGAAACACCCCATGTTAAAATGTTCAGAAAAAGCACCATCGCTCATATGCTCATAAATACCATGCCTTTCTTATTTATCTTAGAAAAATTATAATAAAATGTGTAAAATTATAAAAATGTTACAAAAACATTGGGTTAAGATTACTTACTTATTTACTCTTGATACAATACAAAATGAATACCTCGGTTTACAACAATTGTTGAACAAAATCAACAAAATATTGTATAACTATTGTTAATAAGCAAACGAATGGATCTCAAATATAATATTGCATGTATACACTATATTATAAGATAATTTAAACCAAAATTATCATCTTTTCATTAGAAAATAAATTCTATAGATGTTATTCAAAGAAAAGATGGATGCCCATCTATGATCTAACATTTAAACTTTATCGCCAATTTTTTTATATCATAAACTTTCCCCACACAACTTGTGGTCCAACCACCACCCCTTATGGCCTTATCTCTAGCACATTCAAGCCCCCCTTCCTTTTCTATTTTTTTTTTCATCACTATAAACTTGGTCACATCAATCTTTGGACCCTCTCACCCACCTTTTCTTTCGTTACACTATCAACCTAACAAACACACACACACATACACACACATATATATATATATATATATATATATATATATATAGGAATAGGTTCAAATGAGAACCATTAAAATGTTAAGAACCGTGAGAACCGATATTCACACATTAAAAATTATGTTTTTTTTCGTTTTTTTGTTTTTTCACACTTATTTATTATGTGAAAATACATCAAACTTAATAAAATTTCTTATTCTTTAATACGTTTTACAATATTCACAATATAATAAAATTTCTAGTTATTAAACTGTGAATACTATAACGTGATTTTTTTTATTAAACTGTGAATTAGTGGTTCTCATATATATATATATATATATATATATATATATATATATATATATATATATATATATATATATATATATACAAAACTGCAAAAATGGTCCTTGTGGTTTGCTATTTTTTGTGGGTTTGGTCCAAACATTTGCAATTTTGTATATGGTCCTTTTCCGGTGGTTTCTTTGTGGATTTGGTCCCTGGCCAAATTGATATGTCTTTTTTGCCCTTTTAATTTCTTTGTTTCCTTTTCTTTTCAATTATAAATCAATTCTATTAAGTAAAAAAAGTTAATTAAATCAGATCCCCACCCCCACCGATCTGAAACCAACTCTCTCTACCCTAAAAATCATGCCGTGAAATCCCTACATCCTTTTGCCCTCATCGAAAAATTGAAATATACAAATCAAGGCTGGATAGAGGTTGTAGGAAGGAAGGATCAAATTGATCGTTCCAACCATAATCGATAAGAAAGTTGAAGCCATCGATGGATACTAGATATGACAATGGGTTTTCATTGTACACTCCACAAAGTGGTGTCACCTGCACCGACGTTCCCATCTATTCCTCTGCTTTCTTGCCCTAGCTTACTGTCGTAGACCTCTTTTTCAGTCTACCACTAACCAGCCGGAGCTAGAACCAGAAACGTTTGAAAGGGGAGTAAACTTAAGATGGTGTGTGTCTTTGTTCTTGCCCCTCATGCTTCGTAACCCATCTCCTTACCCCCCCCCCCCCCGGCTCATCGCATCAACGCCTTCAATTTAGCTCCAACCTCTATACCGCCTCTCCCATCCCATTTCAACCCACCTGCTCTTCTCTCTTCAACATATAGTCCCCATCGAGTACAAGTCTCTACCAACATCGTTCGTCGCACCCATCGTTCCATCTGTGTAAGGAAGACAAACCTGCAAAATCGATTTCTCAAGTTCGGTTGAAGACTGATTATGGCAATTATTTGCAATTGATTTCACAATTCTTAAGCGGATGTCCCATAAAAATACACATGTGTTACCTATTTCACAAATTTCTTAAGCTTTCTTCTGATTTCCATGGTGGAGATGTATGGTTGCTTATTGAGTGACATAAAGATAAAGGATGAGTGGTTTTGGTGGTGTAACAGAAATGAAGAAGTGAGAAATACGGTAGTGACGTTCATTTTTAAGGGTCGTGGTCGATGATAGTGGTGTCTAGGAACGACGATGGCGGCAGGCGTAAAAATGTTATTGCAGATTACGGATTTTAGAAATTGGAGGCTAGAGAGAGAGAGGGGGTGGGTTGGATATGGGGGTAGGGGTTGGAATTTTTTATTTTCTTTAATTGTTAAAAAATGTAAATGGGTCAAAAGAAATAGAAAAAAGAAATTAAAAGGGTAAAAAAGACACTTCAATTTGGCCAGGGACCAAATTCACAAAGAAACCACTTGAAAAAGACCATACATACAAAATTACAAATGTTTAGACCAAAACCACAAAAAACAACAAATCACAAGGACCATTTTTGCAGTTTTGTCATATATATATATATATATATATATATATATATATATATATATATATATATATATATATATATATATATATATATATATATATATATATATATATATATATATATATATATATTTGTACGTGTGAGTAAATTACAGTCTTGGTCCCTGTGGTTGATACGTTTTTACATTTTTAATCCAAGTTTTTTTTTCATAGTTTCTTTCCCCCATGGTTACTAAAAGCTAGCATTATTGGTCCCTGCTTTATGTAAAAAGACAATATTACACTTTCTAATTTTTTTCTTTTTCTTTTAACATATTATTTATTTAGGTAATTAAAAAAGAAAAAATACACCCCACCTCCTACCCCGTCTCCAATAAGTCCCTTTACTCCGACGACCATGATCTCCAACGACTCCCTTTACTCCGATTTTTACCGAGTTTGACTCGAGTAGCACCGACTTTGACTCGAGTAGAACCGAGTTTGACCTATTTCCGAGTTGTTTGGTCGAGTTGACTTAACTCGCCTCAGTAAGAGCCTGAGTTTTACAACACTACCTCTTGTTCTTCGTGGTCACTTGATTCATCTTCGTCGGACTTGAATTTTGAATTCTGGTAAGAGAAACATGGGATTGTCTCCAACAAAATTGTGAAGCCTACTTAGTTTCATGGGTTTATTGAAGAAATTGAACTCATCATCATTGTCGATGTTACCACCACCAGTATTGGAACTCATCAGGCTTTTTAGGTTCCCTTTCGATAGAGCTCTCCGCAATCCACCATTACCGAAGGTAGGTGAGATAGGAGAGGAACTCCATGAAAGTGGGGTGAAATGTTGAGATCCAAGTAATGGAAATTAGAATTTATGGATTGGTAAGGACATGTGTAGGTAGAGGGCGGTGTCATGGTGGTGGTGGTGGTGGTGGTTGTTGGGGCTCCCAGACAAGTAGTGGGGGTAGGGGTGGGGTGTGTTTTTTTTATTACTTAAATAATAATTAGGTTAAAATAAAAAGGAAAAAGAAATTAAAAAGGGTAACATGGTCTTTTACATGGATCATTGACCAACAGTACAAACTTTTGGCGAACATAGGGACTAAATATTTTTTTTAGAAATTAACTAATTTATGTTTATCTTTGTCATATGTTATTTAAACTATCCCAGACGATTTTTCTATTTTTAAGTCTATTTCATATTTTTGAAAAATAGCATCAATTGATATTAATATTATACTAAATGAAAATGATTAAATAACATGTTACGGTAATGTTTTTTAATATTTAATATTTGTATCATTTTGAAAATTTTGATAATCATATTTTGTTATATAAATTCAATAAAATATATTCCTATCTATTTTTGTATATTTAACCAAATAGATTATATAATAAAAAATAAAAATAATATTTAATATAATTAGGGTGTAGAATAAATTGTTATGAACTAATAATAGTCAAAATAGAAAAAACCAATAAAAATGTTAAAAGGTTAGAGATTACAAAGTTTTTCGAAAACACTTATTAGTAAAAAGCTTTTCAAAAACGTTGTCAATAGTAAGAAACATTTACAAAAAGCTATGACCGGAGATTCTCTTAGTTGTGAAAAATATAAAAAAGAATAATATAACAATTATTCAGAAGCAACTTTAATGAGGTTTTAAAATTATATTAAATACAAGTTAAACTTATCTAGATGTATTATGGTATGTTTTTAGTAATAACCCATATAAGATAAATTTAGGCACCATGATAAGCTATGTAGAAACGTATCGAATTGAGATAAATCATAGAGTATGTAGCCATGTAAAACTGACCAATGTATGTAGCCAAATTTACTTGTTTAACTGATGACCAATGTAAAAGTGACAATGTTGGAACAATTTTCCTTTTTTTTCAATGACGTGTGATAAGTTTGATTAGGGGTGGCAATTCTCGACACGACCCGCGACACGACACGAACCCGACACGAAAATAAACGGGTTTGGGTCAAGATTTTTGACCCGCCAACCCGTCAACCCGCCAACCCGCCAACCCGTTTATTATATGGGTCGTGTTCGGGTCATTAGTTGGGTTCGCGGGTTGACCCGCCAACCCGTATATATATATACACATATATTTTAATATTTATTATTTTCAATAAAAATAAAAAAATAAGCTGAAATGACCCGCCAACCCGCATATGACCCGCCAACCCGTGACCCGCCAACCCGTTTATGACCCGCCAACCCATATATAACCCACCAACCCGAAACTGACCCGCCAACCCGCCAACCCGTATAATTAAACGGGTTACACGGGTCGTGTCCGGGTTACCTACCAACCCGCCAACCCGTGACCCGCCAACCTGAATATTTATATGGGTCGTGTTTGGGTTGGCCTTTCTAACCCGCCAACCCGCCAACCCGCGACCCGCCAACCCGAACCCGACCCAATTGCCACCCCTAAGTTTGATACATAATAAAATATTAAAAAAACTAAAAATTTGGTCCAGGGAAAATGACTTATAAGAATAATTATGTTTCAAAACTGTTCAAAAAAACACCATCCAAGTTTGCTCTGTTCAAAAAACACCATCCAAGTAAGACATTTGTACAAAAAACACCATTCAAGTAAGGCTTTTGTACAAAAAACACCAACGAACTACGTGTTTTGTTCAAATTTTACCCGATGGTAACCGGCTCTTGCAGGTTAAAGGATGACTTGGCCTAATATTTAGTGACATGGCATAATAACAGATGAACAGTTTAACCTGCAAGAGCCGGTTGCCATCGGGTAAAATTTAAACAAAACATGTAGTTCGTTGGTGTTTTTTGTACAAAGACCTTACTTGGATGGTGTTTTTTGTACAAAAGCTTTACTTGGATGGTGTTTTTTGAACAAACCAAACTTGGATGGTGTTTTTTGAACATGTTTGAAACATAATTACCCTTATAAGTCATTTTCCCATTTGTTAAAAACAAGGGGTTCAATTCCCTGACCTTTGAATTTTACATAAATGTCCTTATGAGCATGTTTCATTGTGGTTTGGTTCCATGCTTTTAACTCCCATAAGAACTTTTCATGTACCACTCGCATCAAGGAAATTTTGTCTTTTTTTACCTCTCATCCCCCTTTAACTCTATTATTCCCATTACCAAATTAGAACCCTAATTTATCACGATCCTTTGATCTTCCCCTTTTATTTGATTTCCCCATTCTCCCTCGTTTATAAAATGTTATTTTCTTTTAAGGTCGCACAATTAGAACCCTAATTTCTCTTAGAAGGTCACGATCTTCTTTGAAAGAGCACGAAATTAGAGCCCTGATTTATTTTAGAAGGTCACAATCATCTTTAAAGGTCATGATCCTAATTTCTTTTAGAAGTTTTGTTAGAGCGGGTTTCAAAAAGGATTTGCTTTCAGATGGCATCCTCTTATAATCCAAGGTTAAACCATTGAACGATTGTTTTTAATTTCTTTCAAGGTATTTGTCACCTTCATGATGATTAGACGCAAAACAAGCTACTAATTGTATTAAACTTCAAAGGTTTTACTTTTGCAAGACAAAATACATAAAGCTTAAACCTTTTGCAAAAAAATACATACATCAAAAGTTTAAAAAAAAAGACATTCACCCCTTTTTGAGTCTCTCAAGAAGTATTTTCTTCTTATGCAATATTTGATCAAGAACCTTAATGAGATTGATCAAGGCCACAAGGTTTTCCACATATTTACCATACTATATTCACTAAGGTAGAGTTGTGTTATGCACCTTCTAGTACAGTAAAATAAGACACTAAGCTGTTTAAACATCAATTACTTCTATTCATGCCCTGAAATGCTTTCGTCTCACATACCCCTAAATATTTTCTATTTCTAGGAATTCTTCAACATATCATGTTTTATTTCACCGATGAGCTGGTCTTTATCTTGAATCCTTTGTGTCAATGCTTTTTAAGGAAAATATAGGTGGGTTTAGTGGTTTTAATCTAGGGCTAATAACATAAAAACCACTATAGTTTGCTCAAAATTCTGGTTTAACCACTATATTTTTTTTTTGTTCCATAAAAACTACTCATACTTTCAAAAAATTACATATTGACCACTGTTCATTTTATTTTATAATTTTTAACGATTATTTTCATCGAAATATTATGTGAAACGTTTCATATCGACATTTGAAACAAATATTGGAACTTCATTGCAATTAAAATGATACATAAAGTATTCTACATGTGATTTTGGTCTTCGTAAATGCAGCTTTTCGGCCACGTTGTGAATACACAGAGTGTCCAAGTGAATTCACTAAATTTTGAATGCGACGGGGATAAGAAGTATTTCGAGTTGACGGCATAAAATCTTGCATTTTATTTGTGATAGTGGTCGCAATGTATCTTTTTGAAAATATGAGTGGTTTTTACAAAGTTTTTTTGAAAATATGATTGGTTTTTTTAGAACAAAAAAAAAATATAGTGCTTAAACCGGATTTTTGTCAAAATGCAGTGGTCTTTATGTTATTAGCCCTTTAATCTATGATTGTAGTTGTTTAAGCAGTTCTTTTTGGAAATGTGGGTTTTTCATTATGGGTTTGGTTGTTTATAAAGAGAATCAAGTTCAATACCACATTATTGCTTTGACACTGAAAACACCCTTTGGTGGCTTCTTGTTTTATGAGAATTAATCATTGTTTAGCAATTAATGTTTGTTCTTTAGGAGAGGAGGTTCATTATTACATACATACCTAATAACTCTTAAAATTTTGGGTCATATTGGATACATACCTAGTATATCTTAAAGTCTTAATGAAACTGTTTATATACCATTGTATATGCTTATAAAAAGCCAACTGAGGTCACATTGCTAAACGTTTCACTAAGTGTGTACCTTATTATCACAACTTACACATATATTCTATCTCAATATCTCTTTATCGCATATGTTCACTTTCTAGAGGACCAACCCTAACCTCAACCCCCTGAACAATACAATACACAAATTAAATTTTATTCTGAGGTCGAGTTTAAGAAACATATCGGAAGGCAGTTAAATCTTAATGTTGAAAAGGTTTGTCGTTCAACTGCTCAAGAACAAATGCCAAATCAATGTTTTAAAACTCGGGTTGACCCGGCCGGTTGAATCCGTTGCACCGTGACCCGGTGAAAAGAACGGGTCAATTATGACCGCGTTTTTGCTAATTTCCAACTCGTATTGAACCGACCGGTTTTCTCAAAAAACCAGTTGGACCGGAGACCCGAAACCGGGTTGACTCGGCGGTTGAAACAAAAAGTTAGAATTTGAGCTTTAAAACTTGGTTAAAGAGTTAAGACTCAAACTTTTAAAATTGGTCAACTATTAGTTAATCAAATTTAGTAAATTTTTCTTATAGAAACTTGACAAAATATTTTTCTTGGTACAAAAAAGATGAAATTACATTGTTCATGTTTTATAAATATATAATTATACTGAAAAATATAAAATATATGGAAATTGTAAAAACCGGGTTAACCCGACAGTTGAACCGGTTGACCCGTGACTCGGTCACCACACCGGGTCAACTAAAAACCCGGGTTGACTCGTGACCCAATCATAATTGACCTGCTTTTTTCACCGGATCACGGTTTACCAAACGCTAAAGAGACTATCGATCCAATTCTATTCGGTTCAATCCCGTTTATTTCCGTCCAATTCCAAATATTAACCCTATTTAAAACAACTATCTATACATTTCTAGAAAATGACAAAAAAAGATCCGATACACTTGTCGGACCGGCTTTACCCTAACTTCAGATTATATGTATTTTACCATATCCACATAATGTGAAAATTACACTTGTGCCCTATCCCTTTACATTGGTTGTATTCCTTATTTATTCGAAAGAAGCTCCCTAACTTTTAAAACCCTTCTATATATTTCGAAAATTCCTTCATGACGTGCTTTGTACCTTCAATATATACACTCTGAATTTATATCCTCATTAACATAATGCCTTCTGTTCACTCCAGCCCATTTCATCAGATGGAAAACCCAGCTATTGCATCGTTGTTACAACACACCTCCAACCGGGAAAAGCGATCAAAAAGTCGCAGTGGCGGCGGTGGCGGTGGAATCTTTCGTATGTTCAAGCTTCTTCCCATGCTAACCTCGGGTTGCAAGATGGTGACACTATTAGGCCGGCCAAGAAAACAGCTGCTAACTGATAGCGCCACCACCGGGACCCTATTTGGTTACCGGAGAGGGAGAGTAAGCTTAGCCATTCAAGAAGATCCACACCGCCTCCCAATCTTTGTGATTGAGCTTCCCATGAGCTCCACCGCGTTCCAGAAGGAGATGGCGTCAGATATCGTCAGACTATCTCTGGAAAGTGAAACGAAAACTAATAAGAAGAAGGTGTTGGAGGAATATGTGTGGGGAGTTTATTGTAACGGGAGGAAATATGGGTATTCGATACGGAGGACACAAATGACAGATGATGAACTTCATGTCATGCAATCGCTGCGAGGGGTGTCAATGGGTGCCGGAGTTCTACCGGGGCTGTCGGGAAAGGAGTGGGCGGTGGACGGCGAGTTGACTTATATGAGAGCAAGGTTTGACCGAGTGGTGGGAAGTAAAGATTCAGAAGCTTTCCATATGATCAATCCTGAAGGAGCTACAGATGGCCAAGAACTGAGCATTTTCTTTGTAAGGGTACATTAGATAGGTAAAGAAAAGATATACTTTTACACATATGATCCAATAGTTTGTTTTATTTTTTGCTTTTATATTGATAATGTAAATCAAAACTTTCCCAATTTTTTTGTTGGGAACTAATTGAGCAAAAACTCAAACTTATACGGTTTTTCAGTGGATCGGTTTATATAATCCAATCATCATAAATAAAATCTATAAAACATTTTTGGCTCTTTCAGTGTGTAATTATTTGCTTTATATTTACGTTGTACTTTGTGATGTGATGCACTTTTTTGTAACGATTCTTTGTCCTAAATAAAATTTAGTATTTTTGTTTGGAACTATTTAATAAAATTCAAGAATATCTTTGTTTACTTTTAAATTATATTATATTTTGTTCTTTGTTAATAATCAGCTAGCACGTAAAATTATGATTTTCATTTTGCTCGGCTTCCCTGTTTTTGATCAATTTATAAATGTCTTAAAAATAAATCGATAGTCAAAAGTTTTATTCGATTATTTATAAATAAATATTGTATTTTTCAAGACAAATGAAGTCTTATTTATGTCATGTGAAGCCAGTTTAGGAGGTGGATGGTATTTTGCTACTTTATTTGTGTCAAACTAAATATTACCTTATTTTCAAGAAGTCTGAAACCTGAAAATAATTCGCTGATCTACTAAATTTTACTTGAAGTAGTTACTAAGAACATTATGCAAATGACTTTTGTTTTATGTGACCAGCAAGAAGTTAACGAATGATATGATGTTAATCAATTGTGATGGTGACGCCAAAAAGTTTGTTCAATGTGCGATTAGGAATAGTGGTAGTGAACAAACCATGTGAATTGATCTAATCCAAAGTATTAAAGAGAGCGATAGAGGCAATGATGATGATCCTATGAAGGAACTTTGTGTGCAGTACAAATGAATTTCATTTTTTTTTATAATCCAATTTATTTTGGTTTTTCAAGTCTCTCTCAAATCAATAATGTCTTTTTTTCCATTTAGGCATGTATTTGCTGTATTAACGGTTCATGATTTACCAAAGAGCTCTTAGTCCAGTGGTACCGGTGTTGTCATCTCTCCTTGAGATTGAGGGTTTAAGCCTCGCTAGAGACATATGTGAGAATTATGTGTACTTTACAAGTATGTTAGATATAGGAGTAGATTAGATATGACTATATTTGTCGTACCAAAAAAAAAAAGAAAAACAATTCATGATTTACATATAACTCATATGGTATGAAAGGTATGTATATATAGTATTAAATGAAGTTGTTAAATATAGTGTGATTGTAAGACTGAACGTGGACCATTAAATCAACAAAATCAATGGCTGTAAAAAATGGCATTCTTGTAATTAAAATTAAATAATTCGTGTGTTTTTAAATGAAAATACCCGGTTAAGGGTAAAACAGTAAAAAATCCCCAAAACCCATAAGATCGGAATGTACGATTCGCATGTTAAAATCACGGACACGATATGATCGGATTCAATTAACCGTCTCCCTGCCATCGTCGATTTACGTTGAATTCCAGTTGATAAGAATGCAGGTCTGGAATACTTGATTTCGTGCTCGTTGAATCGCAACGTACAACTATTCTCCGATGTTGATTATTGAAATACTCTGTTAACCAAGCATTCTCAAAGAATGAAGACTACAAATCCAATATTCTCTGAGAATATGTTCAAGTTTAGTTATTGAAAATACTCTGTTACCCAAGCATTCTCAGAGAATGAATAAGAACCCATTATTGATAACGAGAATGTTGCAGAATAAAGAACAGATTATTGAGAACTTAACGTCATTCTCTGAGAATGAGAATGTTGCAAAATAAAGAACACATTATCTGAGAATGAGAATGTTACAAAAGAAAGAACTCATTCTCTGAAAATGAGAATGTTGCAGAATAAAAAACCCCATGCAAATACCTCACTCATCTCGTCCGCAATAAATTTTCAATTCACGCAAACAGAAAAACTGAGAAATTCAGTAGCAAAAAAACTTTGGCAAAGAAACATCCGTTAATTTTCGCAGGCCTAGATATTTGATAAAACTAGGAACAATTGCAAATGAGACCAAAATAAAATCAATCGCACCCAAAATAAAATCAATCGCACCACTTTCTTTTGAAACATTGATTTTGCCGTTGGGTTCAAGAAAAATAAACAAGGTAGAAATGGATGAGGGAAGCAAACGTTGAGAAATCAAACTCAAATATGGAAGAGTGGGACGGCGGTATGCAGAATCGGTGGTATTAGCCTTCTGAAAACCAAATTCATGATTTAGTAAATTAGGAATCGCAGACGGGGGGTGACTTCAGCGGCAAGCAAACATTTGGGTGCGTCAAGGAGAAATTAGGCGGATTTTGACAGTGGATCTAATATTAAAATTGTTTGTAGACGACTCGCCGACTCGGATGGATGATTTTGAATTCTTCGGTATGTCTTCGATGAGATTCGTCGGCGCCGACGGATTCGCGGTGCCGACGGCGGCAGCGGCTGAGGGCGATGACAGAGTGCGTGTGGTGGTCAACGGCGTGTTGTGGTCGATGATGGCAGACGGCGTGTGCACGGGTTTGATAGAGTTACCGTATAAGAAGGGAAGAAGAGGAGAGAGATAAATTACCATCATACCCTTTAGAAATGATTGGACCAGATTTAGTCCCACAATCACACAATACTTAGGAAATGTATTTGAACCTACATCTATATATATATATATATATATATATATATATATATATATATATATATATATATATATATATATATATATATATATATATATATATATATATATATAGGGTCCGGTTCCGGTGAGAACTCTTTTTTCGGTGAGCACTCGCGAAAACACCTTAAAATATTGAGAAAAATATAAAAAAATACAAATCATAAAATCGAGAATAGTACTATATCATTATAAAAAAAATTGGAAAAACAAATTTGGATCATTGAAAAATGTAATGATCCAATTATTTTGTTTTTATTTTGGATCATTATTTCATTATAAAAAACCGTATAACTGAGCAAAAACTCAAACTTATAAGGTGTCCTCGCGAGTCCTCACTTTAAGAAGAATCCTCACCCGATCCTGATTCTATATATATATATATATATATATATATATATATATATATATATATATATATATATATATATATATATATATATATATATATATATATATATATATATATATATATATATATATATATATATATATATATATATATATATATATATATATATATATATATATATAGGGAGAGGTTAAAATAAGAACGATTAAAAGGTTGAGAATGCGAGAATGATTCTGGTCCAATCATTTTATAGGGATATTATAGTAATTTAACAATATGTCTAATTAATTAAATATACTAAATAATTATGTTTTCCCTATAATCATGGGATTAAATTATTCACTTTCCATGATTATAGAGATTACGATTGTTGTTACCTATAATAAAGGAACTAATTGAATTTTTGTTATTCTATTAATGGAAGATAAAAAAATATTTTTATCAATTCTTTTGTCAAAATTCGAAATTTTAATAGTTTGTTCTTCTTTTTCACGGTTTCAATAATGAATGAATATATATATATATATATATATATATATATATATATATATATATATATATATATATATATATATATATATATATATATATATATATTTATATATATATATTTATAATTTTAGTTATTTAGTTTTTTAACAATATTTTTACAGAGATTATACAAAATTCTTTTGTAACCATCAATGAATAAAATATACATAAAAATGAACTTTTTGAGAATTTTTAAAAATTATATTTGATGTGATTAAGTTAATCATGAATGATTACAAGTAACAATAAATACTAAAATGAATAAAGTACAAAAAATATAAAAAATTAATACAATTGTAATCATAACACAAAGATAAAAAGGAAACAATACATTTGTAATCATTAATGAATAAAAGACAATGTAAAAGAAAAATAACTAGTTTAGCTATAATCACAAATGAATAAAACAAATATAAAACTATTCGATTCATTAGTAATCATTAAAACAATGTTGCAGCCCCGATGATTATTCTTGATTTGATTTTTCTTGTTGCTGCCATCACACACAAAAGAAAGAGTGACACTTATGATTATTATTATTATTGGATTCACACCTGCAAAAATCAAGTTCAAGCACATTCAAAATAAAAACAACTCAAATATTATAATATTATGTATATGCATATGACTGATTATTACAAATGATAATAGAAAGTAGACGTTACAGTGTTAATCATTAATGATTAACACCACTCATCATCAATGATTTATACTTAGACACTTAATAAGAAAAACATACATATATAGTATTAATCTTCAATGATTAATACGTTGGCCCTAAATAAAACAAACATACATATATATTGTTAATCATCAATGATTAATACTTTGGCCCTTAATAAAACAAGCATGCATATACAATGTTAATCATCAATGATTAATACTTTGCTAACTCATTGTTTTCAAACATAAATCATTTTTAAGTGTTAACCATTCATGATTAACAAATATAGTTTATATGTTCATGTTTTAATGATTAAATAGAAAGTAATTTAATACGATACACACAAGTTTATATATATATATATATATATATATATATATATATATATATATATATATATATATATATATATGTTCAAATACATTTTCTAAATATTGTGTGATTGTAGGACTAATTCTGGACCAATAATTTGATGGGGGCAATTTGGGAATTTGTTTATTAACAAATTGATATTACGCCTATAATTAAGTAAGTGCTCTAACCCTAGATCAGCCATTACCCAATTCAACCCAAATCGAACCTCTGATTCCAGTCCATTCTCCGATTACAGTCCATACAATTGACCGAGTCATTTCCAGTTGAACGTAACTGTCTGCATCTCTTTGTGTACTCCATTCTTTGAGAATGAGAGTCATTCTTTGTATACCCATTCTCCGAGAATGTGTCTACTGGTGGTACACCATATTTGATACCGAGAACAGAAAAAGATATAAAACCCAAAATACCTATTCTTTGAGAATGAGAGTCATTCTTTGTGTACCCAAGTGATGATGTTCTTCCCCAGAAATCGTAAAATAAAGGAACCAAAATTAAGAGCACGTTCCGTCATTTTTGTTTCGATCTTCAAAATTGATTTGAAAAAAATATCGTTTCCTTATTTGTAGGTATATTAAAATGCCCATTATACCCTTAATCAGATTATTTTAATTATTTTTATTTAAGTATTTCATTTTAATTACACAAATATCACTATCATCTATGCCCTTAATTTTTTCAATCTAATGGTCCAGAATCGGTCAAACAATCACACAATACTTACCAAATGTATTTAATACTAACTATATATATATATATATATATATATATATATATATATATATATATATATATATATATATATATATATATAGGTCACGATTGAAGAATTACAAAATAATACGTCTTCTTCTGGTCCGCCATCATGAAAACTCATCTTCTCCATTCTACCAGATCATCAGTGTCACCACGACCGACATTCCTCCTTACAACATACATCATCGAGCCACTATACCTTCATCCTTTATCAACCGCCCCTTTAGCTTCTCAACCCAAAGTCGACTTCTATTATTAACCTTCCCCGAATCCCCACCGATTTTAATGACAACTGGTTCGATTTGATCTAAATAGATGATGGTCGATTATTGATTTTCCGGCTTCTTCATTGGTTTGTAATTCAAGCTTCAAGATAATTCCAAATGGGTTTACGAGGTCAGACTGTATAGGTTGGTAATTTTGACTACTTTTCGAATTCAAATGAGTGTGCGTTTCAAATTTGATTTTGATTCTTTTTATTTAGTGTCCTTCTTTTGATAAGGTTGGTTCTCAATAGTGTGCTCTGGAGATTTCATAGTTTTTAATGTCCTCCAAGTGTTTATTAATATTACCAAGTGAATTATGCTAACCTGGTGTCCTTTTTGACATTGATATTCTTGATTAGGTCTTTACCTTGTGTTTTCTTGGAGTCAATATGTAAATTTTTTTCATTTCCGTTTCCAAGTATTTTGTACCCAATTGACACCTGCAAAACTTAGTATTAGGGTGAGGTTGGTTCTCTTGGTTGACGGAAATACATGTAATTTTATATAGTCATGGTTATAATTAGCAACGATTACAACATGTGTAAACATAATTAAGTGATTAAAACACATATTGTCTTGAACCTTGAAGAATTTAATACACACATAAATGACTATAACTTGTGTAAACACAATTAAATGATTATAATCATTTATGATTATAATATCCATAACATAAATGATTATAGTTATAATAAAAATAGTTATAATCATATGATAAAAAACAATAAAAAATGACTTTTACACCTCATCTTTGATGGTGTTGAATAATGAAATTGTCTCATGTAACTTGATGGTTAACTTTTATAGGTCTGTATAAGACTAACTTAATGCTCAACTTCATGGTATTTCTCAATTTCTATATTTATGGACAAACAACAATGTCATGGGAACCGGTGGATTAGAGGTTCTTTTTATGTATCCTTCTAATAAGCAACTACCTCTAACGTCTAAATATCTTATTTCTTTCTACTTTCCTGATGGATTAGAGGTTCACACTATTGAGAGAACACCATCAATGAGTGAACCAATGAATACTTCTTGGAAAGGTACCATGATCACCTTTTTAAACATGTTTTTCTTTTCTATGACATTTTGTAACATGATGGTACTTTTCAGGAACACCTTAAAAATTATCTATCATTTGCAATCCAGTTGCAAGCAATCTAAAAGGTGTTTCTTTCATAATTATTTTCTCACCAGTGTTATATGGAGTTCTAATTTTATAACATCGTAGACGATTCAACATTATATGGTTGTTATGCTCTTGTTGATGAATTAGTCCAATAACATTCTAGATTAATATCAATCATGGGAGATAAACAACTTTTTAGTCCACCTATAAGCCGTCATGTGTTAACCACTATGAGATGTTACTCTACTCTCTTAAAGCTTCCATCTTTTGAACTGTATTTTGCCGTGTTAAATAGGTTTGTTGACATATAGATTGAAAAAAATAAAACCTTTTTTGCATTAAGTTAGGTCAAATGATTTGACCATTTATAATGACATTTTTTATTATAATTGTTGTGTAATATCTCTACTGAAAAAAGACTAGAACGATTAACAAAAAGTGTTAATGAGTTAGATATGGAGTCATCTTTTATAGCAAGTCATTAATGATTATAATTGTATTAGTTATAATCATTGATGATTATAACTATGGCTATGTAAATGATCATAACTGTATTGGTTATACTCATTAATAATTATAACTATGATTGCATAAATGATTATAACAGTAGTTATAATCGTTTCTATTTATTATAATCATAAATGGTAAGTATGTTGTTACAAATATATTTAAGGTTTAATGAGTAGTTATGGTGAATAAATTGTCAATTTATATTTCATCAATGATTATGGAATCAAAACAGTTTTTTGTTTCATTAATCATCAATGACTAACGAGTGTAATCTAAATCGAACAACAGTTATAATCATTTCTAATTATAACGTCCAACATATTTAATATGGTTATAATCATTTATGATTATAACTATGGTTGCATAGATGATTAGAACACCGATTATAATCATTTTTATCATGAATGAATATACACAACATTATAGCATGCAAATTGTTTTTTTAATATTTTTGAACTCAACTTTGCAGGTGTAAATCCAAGAATAACAATGATTACGGGTGCCCCTTCTTTCTTTTTGAATGTGATGGGAGGAGCAAGAAAAATCATAGGAAGAATAACGATCAATGCTACAATCAGCTTTTATGATTACAAATGCATTTGAACTTTTTTAAATCTACTTCAAGTATTTATGATTACAATTGAATTGGATTTTTTTTATCTCCACATTTTCCTTTATTCATTTATGATTACAAATATATTGAGTTTGTTTATCTTTGAATTGTACTTTATTAATTAGAAATGTTTATGTTTACTTATAATCATTCATGATTAACATATCAGATTAAATAAATTTCTCAAAAAAATTATTTTTATGTGCATTTTCATTCATTAATGAATACAACGGAAACCATTTTTTAATATTCATAAAAATGTAGTTAAATAACAAAATCACTAAATTTATAAAACTATATTTTGATTAAAAAATTTGATAAAAATGATTCTTACTAACTATGAATAAAAAAAATAATTAATTAGTTTTTTTTTTTTGTAACAAACAATCAGAATCCCAGATTTTAGGAAACTATAATTTTGTAATAATTTAATTAAAATACATGATTACTAATATCCCATTAGACATTGTTTGGTCTATAACTGGTTTCACGTTCTCAACCTTTTGCTAGTCTCGAATAAACCTCCCTCTCTCTCTCTCTTTATATATATATATATATATATATATATATATATATATATATATATATATATATATATATATATATATATATATATAAACGAACCAAACGTTCGGCGAACTGTTTGTGAAATGTTCGGCGCCAAGTTCGTTTATGTTCGTTTATTTAATAAATGAACGAACATGAACACAATTTCTCGTTTGTTTCATTAAACCGCGAGTACAAACTTTAGTCGTTTAATTGTGAAATTTGATGGTTTGGATTTAATGTGAAAATAATGATCATATCCTAAAATTCATTGACTGTTTTTGTAAATATCAGAAACTAAGAGTGACGGGAACATAAGTTTGGAAAGACATTATTGGCATTCTTGTAGAACTCTAAATGCATTCAACTTCCAGCCAGATGCCCCTACTCTCATGCGCCACGTGACGCCTTATACCTTATAATTGGATAAGTTTTACTTTTTCCCCTTTTTATATAATTAAACTTTATGATTTTAAATCGAAAAAGAATAAAATAATGAGCATGTTCATTGAAGTATGGCACATATTTAGATGAATAACATGGTATTGTTAAGTTTTTGAAATAACATTGCAACAAATAAACATACAATTCTAAGGGTTATAAAAATCAATTGTATTATATGGTTGATGATGTAATTGATAGAGATTCACCTTAAACTTACACTTAGCCTTAGATTTAGACTTACCCTTACTTGATGATTCTAACTTCATCGGATTGATCGAGAATGGATATGGACATGTAAGTCATGTGTGTCCCATCTGTTGGCAGTGAATGTACTTTTTGATTATAGCCTCCTTGAGATGGTATTCAATTATCGTTTCGTGGACATCTAGCTTGGCAATTTTCCATCAAAGACAATTAAACTTACATCATTTCATATGGTTGTTCGTATTGCGGGAGCGGCACAGGAAACACAACCATATATGTTTGTAGCCCGAGACACCTCCTTTGTGTAAAAGAGTAGCCACCAATTTATTGCAATGTGTGAATCTTTGTTATTTAAAATTCGATATTGTGTAACCACGTCATATACCAATACATTGCCTTTTCCTCCCACGTAGCCATTACGGCGGATTGATGTGGGCTACTTAGATGGTACGATTTACCATTTTTGCATTGCCTTTTCCTATATATATATATATATATATATATATATATATATATATATATATATATATATATATATATATATATATATATATATATATATATATATATATATATATATATGTCTTCTCTTGTGAGTTGACGATATCATTCTTCTTGTGGTTTGTCGCTTGATATCAGTTGTTTCCGATCTCATATATCCTTTATGTTGCAGACTTACAAATCTTTCTATTAAGAACTTTCTCATAGTGCGGGTTAATTCTCTTTTCAAATTATGCTAAAAAGGAAAATACATATATTGTCATGGCTACAATACGGTTACTATAGATGTTTAATTAATTACCTCCACCGTTATGCTATTGACAATACCATTGTTTCATTGTGCAACCGGAAAACTCAACGAACGTTGTTATTGGTAGTTTTTGTGTATGGAATTCATACCATATGAAAACGATAAGGGGGTTTTAGAAACTTTTCAAAAGTTCAAAATATTTTCATCTTGTATGAAAAAGAGATGCGATATGCAACACAAAATCAATAGAAACCCCTAAGGAGCTAAGAGGGAATTGACGACAAAAAGTTAACAGATTCAGAGCTTGTTCTTACAGTTCCACAAAACTGACAAAAAGATTAGCGGTAAAAGAAAAGTTTATATAAAACTTCAAATTAGTATTAGTGAAGTTTTTTAAGAATGTTTGCTTCATGTCAATTGAGTTCACGTTAATCCAAGTAGGTTTTAAAGACACTGATTTCATATAAATCTAATAAAAATACGATTCGGTCTTAATGGTACGAGTTAATAAGCCTATTTGACGACAGAGGAATTCATATTTTAATATTAAATATTTCTGGTCACTATTGGACTAGATTATATTGTTGTTACGCTAGAAATTGAAAGGTTATGATTTGGCTAAAAAACATTTGACCAGCTGGCTATTGGGCCTGGTCATCATGGAAACATACAGGAGCATCTGGAATCTGGATCTTGTTTTTTAGGGCTTCTTTAACTCTCAAATCTTCGACTAGAGGTCCATAAAATTTGGGTCAAATCAAACTTCTAATTGGTTTTGGGTTAAAATACAAAATCTTTAACAATGTCTTCCTTAAACAGCCCAAGGACTCACCCGGGCTTGGTCCAAAAATCTATAAACTAAACCTTTAACGAATTATAAGCATGCCTTCTAATAAATAGGCTATATGGCCTGGGCTTTTTTAACGTGTTTATTAGTAAAACTAATTAATTGATAAAGTTCACTAAAAAGACAAAAGATGTTCACCGGACCTTAATATAAACGGTCCTTTAACATGTTGGACTTTAGTAATATTTTTAGAGAAAATAACTTATAAAGGTAACGAACTTTATCGTTAGTACATATTTAGTCCATTATTTTTTTTACACGTATGATTATTAAACATTTTGTTTTGTACACATTTAATCATTTATCTTGTTTTTTTGTATGTATATGACCATGCAACTTATTTTTTCGTACACATATGACCATTAAACTTTTATATATATATATATATATATATATATATATATATATATATATATATATATATATATATATATATATATATATATATATATATATATATATATATATATATATATATATATATGACCATTAACATAAGTGACTAACTGTGTACAGAAAAAGGAAGTTTAATGGTCATATGTGTACAAAAAAACATAAGTGATTAAATGTGTACAAAACAAAAAGTATAATGGTCATATGTGTATAAATATATAATGGACTAAATTTGTACTTATGATAAAGTTTATTACCCTTATAAGACATTTTCTCATTTGCGTAATGTAAAATGCCAGCAGTAATCTAAGTCAACACTAGTAAAAAGATTTTGGAAATGTTTTTGGCATTAAAGATAATTTTTTTAAGATTGGTTTTTGTTAAAACAGGAGTTAATAAAAATATGACAAGAATAAAACAATCATAACATACCTTAACCATCACGTATGCTTTTAGATCGAGGCAGTGAAGCATGTGGGAACAGTACGGGTACGTAGGTTGCTCTCAGTGCATAAAAGTTGTTTAGAAGCACTAAACACTAACTTTAACAATATATTTATAAAATATGTGTTTTCATTTAATGGAAAGAAAAAAAGTGAAAGAGACTTGCAACTGTAAATACAACAGCCGGTGACCAAAAATGTTGACTAACGATACACATAGATAATAAAGTCAACAAAGGTCCATACAAGAAATGTGGGGGTAACTGTAGGGGATCGGATATTTATTTCTAAAAAGATGAGAAAATAAAGGTAACGAGAAGGTTTTTGTTGTATACGGCGAGAGGGAACACCGTGGGTCCCGGCGGTAAACGCATCCAGCGGTTCATTTTGTCTTTCACCAGTGGGTGCGAGGCTGCGAGCGGAAAGAAACTCTTGAGTGAAGATTTCTTTTGTGGGTCCCGACAGATGGGTGGTATACGGTGGACCGCCGGTAGACAATAATTGCACTGTAAGTGTTTACGAACCCCAACCAGGCATAACATCATATCTAAAAAAGACTTTTTCACATCTTTTTCAAAAAGATATATTTTTTAGTTTTTTGAACATCTTTTCGAAACTTTTCAACTACACTTCACATCATCCCGTCCTAAACCCACCCCACCCTGCACACCCCTACCCCTACGCCCGCCCACCCACCCACCCCTACCCATCTTACCTTACCCCCACCCCCACCCCACCCTTACCCATACCACCATCCCCCACCTACCACCTCACCCCACCCACCCACCACTACCTACCCACCCTACTCCCATCCCACCTGGGTTTATTTTAACTAAAATTGATATTAGAATGAATGATTCCGAAAAAACATTAAAAACAAACAACTTTTTTTTATGAAGAACGAAGACATGGAAAATGACTTTTGGTCCACATCTTCTTCCGCAGACATGAACAAAGACAAAAGACATTTTACCTCTTCAAAAACAAACACCACCTTAATGTCACAAAAATTGGCATAGTTTGATGCCTTTTTGTTTGTTTTTGATGTAAGATAAATGGCTTCTTTGTGTGTTGTCTGTGGACGTTTTGCTATGGTTGCTTCAGCCTCCCGTTGGAGTTTCTTTTTAATAAAATCCTCTTTTGCTGTTCAAAAAAAAAACAAAAATTGAAAACTAATTATAAGAAGGATGTTTGTGTTATTCGTATTGAATGATAAGGGATAACTAACTCCAAGCTGGCAAGAAACTATCTAGGTTGTCAATCGAATTCGAAAACGAATTTATGATTAGTGGGTTGAGTCAAAACTTCTATTGTACATGATAAAAAAAAATTATCAACATCAGCAACTTGTTTAAGGTATATAAATGTTACATTATATAATGAGAAGTTAGCTTGTGATGATATTTGGTTTGGTTTTGCAAGGGTTGTCAGCTGGTTTCAAGCTATCGGTCAATAATATATACCTTAGCGGTTGTATTAATAGTCAGAGTGGAGTATGATTGTAGATAATCCTCCATGTTTAGTCATGTATAATATATCCGTTGCCATAGCAATATGATTGAGTTTGGGAAGGTTATGTGACCACCCTTAGTATTTTCCTTTTTGGTGATATCATAATGTCAATTTTTGTCGCTGAGTCCCTACCCACATTTGGGTACGGGTTTTATCTTTGATCATAATGTCATATAATTGTGGCTATACTATACTGAATTAGTGTAGCAGCGGTTATATGGTATATCACCAGCTTGCAAACTCGTTTAAATAAGTACGTATATGCATTGAATCAGCGATAACTGTTTAACAACTCAAATATTAATGAGTAACCTTTGACTAGTTTGACAGTTGTAAATTATCTAACATTCACACTATAAGCTGAATCTTTGTACCTATATAAATTAATCAATTACATTCTCTTCTTTCTCCGATTATATGGTATCAGAGCAAAAATTATTTTAGACACATGCATCATTTGTTTTCTTTTATCCTTCACTCAAACTGATTCCCTAATTATCTAGCTACAAGCACATATACATCTTTTAACAAAACTCACTCAAACAAAATTTATTGTTTGGCTTTGGCAACTATTCTCCACATTTGGCTATAAACTTAAGGGTTACGTTGACGGTACAAATTAGCCATCGCCTAAATCTCTATATAACAAAAAGAAATATTGCCTATTCAAACTTGTACACCATGATCAAATCATTGTCAATGCAATGTTGGGTAGTTGCTTTGCACCATCCAAATCTACATATCACCGATGTCAGTTTCTAGAAAGGTATGAGATCGATTAATTATCCTTTATGTACATAAATCCCATATTCGTATAATTTCCTTTAAATAACTACTGATTAAAAAATCGACAGAATACATGTTTGCCTCCATGTATAACAGGAAATGCATACATTTTTTCAATGATCTTGCTTTCGTTTATTGTACAATGGGTGGGGATGATCTGGTCCTCCGTGTACTTCACCGTCTAGGCAATAACCTCAAAGGAATATGTGTTGCAAATTGATAACATGACACTCTTATTCAATAAGATTCATGGCATTGTTGTTGATTTTGAGATGCAACAAAAACGTTCAGCCAAACTTAGTAATCTTGTCATCCCTACCATAAATTACTCTCAACATGGCAATAGGTCAATGAAAAGAGGTGTAGTGCATGGATTTAAGCCAAATGCTTCTCGTTCATGGCATCATTCAGTTGTTCCCAAAATAAATTTAGATCCCATGGTGCTTCTTGGCAGCAAAAAAGTTCGAGTTCCACATTATCATTCACCAAAATAATTATATGTAACTTTTTCTATAATGGTCATTCCATAAAGGATTGTTGTGTGATTTTGAGTGAAAATGGCATCACTCCCACTGCTCATTTTACTGCCACTCAGTCCTTCCCATCTCCCACATGGATCCTTGACACCAAAACATCCCATCACATCATTACTAACACTAGCAATCTTCAATCTTTTCCAGACTACTAATCAGTAACGGTTCAGGTCAGCTATCACGCACCTTAATCAAATATATATTAAATTTATGTCTTGTTGCTTCCAACTAATCTTGTCTCTGATGAAATTCATTTTTGAAATGCCAATCATCGGATCATCATTGGTCAACTTAGTGTTTAAGTTGAGGTGGGACAACCTATTGTGTCAGAACCAGTTTAGGCTTAATTGAGTTCTTTGTGTAAATTTATATCTTTAAGGACTTGTCACTATTTTTGTTTCCATTTAGTAGTACTTTCTTTTGTACATAACTTATATTCCCTAAAGACTTCTTAAAGTAAACTTTATACTTAGCATTCACATAGTTGACTGGTTAATAGCAAGTTGTGTTGATTTTTGACATATGAGACTTTGTTAAACACAAAACATACACCATGACCTCTTATTTTTCCTTTGTGTTATCTCTATAGGTTACTACATGGACATCTTCTTTCATATGACCCCTTCAAAAAGATTTGGACATAGTTATGTCGAGAGCATCAACTATCCAAGTACCCTTACGCTTATTACTATATCATATTTATAAAATATATATTAAAACTATTAGGAACCTATTTGGAATGTGTTTATTTGATACATTGCCACTTTTAGAACTCAAATGATGAAAATAACATGACATTTTAATGACAAACAATCATTAGATGGCATGATCAACTAACTTAAAGACATGTTCCAATTGTGGGTTAGGCTGCAGGAATTTGAGACAATAAAAGACCTGATAGGATACAAACTACATCAAAGAGGTAACATCAGTGACTATGTCTTGAATATAAAGATGTGAATTAACCAGTTAAGGAGGTTAGGCTTTCTTATTAGGGAGTTGACCATAGATTTTATACTCAGCTCACAAACTAGTTCATATCGTGAGCTCACCTTGAACTACAACATGAACAACATAGAGATGTTTATCTATGGATTACATGGCATGCTGAAGACAACAATGCCTAACATGTACAATTTTAAAGCCTCCGACATGAGACATGTGAGGTGTAACGGTCTCTAAAAAAACTGAAGTAACTTGATGGTAAGGAGTCTGGCAGTTCGGGTTTGTTTGTAACTCCATTACAATTTTTCTTCTAACTCTTGAGTAATGTACATAAGATGTAGTATTGTCATTTGTACAAATATATAGGGTTCGGAAAGGAAGAAGAAAGTAGAAACAAAGAAATTTAGGCATGATCATGGGTAACATGCAAACTGTTGTTGTTGATTAGGATTAGGAACTGTAAACTCATTCTCTCTAGTGATTCATTTATTCTTTTATTGAAATGTTGTTATTTTCCTGATATGGGGAAAAACATTATTTCATGCTTTGTATAGATTACTTTGACTTGGATTATGAAATGTTCTAAACTGCATTCATAAAAAGTGTTCTTTATTTTAAAGCAAACTTTTGTCATGTCATCCATGAAACTTATATATGCATAAGATGAATCAACATTTAAATCTTTAGTGTTGATTTAAGTACATCCAAATATGGTTTGGATAAGACACACACACACACACACACACACACACATATATATATATATATATATATATATATATATATATATATATATATATATATATATATATATATATATATATATATGGCATTGTCGTCTTGGACATATAAAAAAGAAAAGCAGCACTAAACTCCAACCAGATGAGATTTTGGAATTATGTGACCAAAAGTTATGATGAATGTGAATCTTGTTTTTTAAGAAAGATGGAAAAGGCACAATTCATAAGAAAATATGAATACGGTAAAGATCTATCAAAACTTGTACACATAGATGTATGTAGAGCGTTCAGATTAACCAGTAAACATTGTTAAAGGTACTTAATCACCTTTACTAATGATTTTAGTAGGTATGGTTATGTTAATCTGATTAAACATAAGTCTGAAACCTTATAGGTATTCAAGACATTCAAATATGAACTATAGAATCACTTGATTAAAAATGATTAAGATTCTCATTCTCGATAATGATGTGAGTATCTTATTTAGGAATTTTCTGATTATTTTTTGAATTATGGGACTATCTCATAGTTGAATCCATGGGGACACCAGAACATAACATTGTAGCCAATAGGAAAAATTAAACATTGTTGGATATGGTTCATCCCTAACGAGTTGTGCTACGATTCCAATTAGGTTCTGGGGTTATAATCTGGGGACTATAGAAAAAGTACTGAAGCTCAAACCAACAAAGAAGGTTTCCAAGACACCTATTAAAATATAGTGTGAGAATGTTTCGCTACTAGCATCAAAAGTTTAGGATTGCAAGGCTTATGTTTACCATGAAGCTTAAGAAAAATTAGAATCCATATTAGATAAATGTTATTTTGGTAAATAACATATTGGATCCTTTAGTTAATACTTTTATAAGCATTCATAAAATAGTCATTGTGGCTTGAAGTACAATATTCCTTTAGAGGGGACTGATATCTAATGAGGCTAGTCATATTGATCTTTAACAAGTTTAAAAGTAAACCAACAAAGAACTTGATATTGGCACTATTACTCAATAAGAGGTTATAGAATATGTGGAGTCTTTAGTAAAGAGTTACTGCAGAAGCTGACACAAAGCTACATCCCATCCATAGATTTAATAAAGTACGACATGTACCAAAAAGATATAATTTAGTCAAATATAATTGTGATGAGTATATGGTAGATTATGATGAGCCTACCAACTATCAAGAAGTCATGGCAGGTCTTGAGTCTACTAATTGGGAGTCTAGTAATTGGAAAAAGCATTGGAGACTAAGATGCAATCCACATATGATAATCAAGTATGATTCTTGGTTCATCAATCACCTGACTATATAATAGTTAAGTGTAAATAAGTATTTAGGAAGAAGACTAAGATGAAAGGAAACACACATAAATTTG
The DNA here is from genome assembly GCA_023525715.1 of Cichorium intybus. Classification (NCBI taxonomy): domain Eukaryota; kingdom Viridiplantae; phylum Streptophyta; class Magnoliopsida; order Asterales; family Asteraceae; genus Cichorium; species Cichorium intybus. The sequence continues at coordinate 11,229,599 of CM042013.1, read as the reverse complement.
TGGCAAAAGGTTATCCATATGGAAAATGGATGTAAAATTGTTTTCTTTAATGAAAGTTTTAATGAGGACATGTTTATGACACAACCCAAGGGTTTTGTATAGTCCAAGCATCCCAGTATACTTTGTAGAATTTAGAGGGCCATATATGGACTTATGCAGGAAACTTTTATCTAGAAGCTTAAATTGATAAGAAAATCAAATATTTTGGTTTTGACAACAACAAAGATAAACCTTGAGTATATTTCACAAGTAATGGGAGTGTTAAGGTCTTCCTTGTTGAGGAAACGATATCCCTATTGAAAATGTTAAAATACCTTGTTTAGAAAAATGACTTTTCTATTAAAGACATGTGATAGAACATGCATACTAAGCATCAAGATCAATACATATAGACGTATTATTAAGATAAGCCAGAGTACATACATAGATAAGATCTTAAAGAGATTCAAGATGCCATACTCCAAAAGGGTTTATACCTATACAACATGGTTTAAGACCGAGTTAAGCTCAGTGTCCTATATCCAGTAAGGAGTTTATGAGTCAATTCTAGTATTCTTTAGCTATAGGATTGATCATCTATGTTATGTATGATTGTTGTGTTTCATATGCCTTTAGCATGGCAAGTAGATATTAAGCCAATCTTGTAAAAGCCCATTAGATGGCAGTCAAGAGCATTCTCAAGTATTTTAGAAGAACAAAAGACATGTTCATGATATATGGCAGTGAGGAAGAGCTCAAAGTAAAGGGTTACATTGATGCAAGCTTCCATTTCAATAAATATGCTTTCTGCCTATTGGAATAATGTCCAAGGTCATCAACTTGTGGTAATAGTTCTGATAAAAGGCAGAGTCCTATTGGGTTGCCCTCAGGACCCAAAAAAACATTTAGAGTCAAAATAAAGGGAAGGATGATTAGTTTATTAATTTATTGAAAAATAAATTAATTAGAAACTAGATCAATAATTTAATTGATAAATTAATCTATAATTAATTTGGAATTAATTAAAGGGACTAGATTGTAATTGATTAAAGATATAATCAAAGGAAACAAGTTCAGGGGGTGTAGACACCAAAATGCTCCTAAGTTTGAAACCCTAGGAGCCCATGCACTATAAATAAAGGCCTTGGGTAACACCCTAATGCATCCTAAGCCTCCTTGAGCCGCCAACCTCCTCATTCCCCTTCCCTTCTACGAAATCTCCTCTCTCTCTAGAGTTAGAGTTGTTTGCTTCTGATCTGTCTAGTTTTCTAGTGATCACTGGGTATAAGCCACTACAGGGATTCACACGTTGGATCCTGATCATCCTTGTAATCATGGCCTTAACTAGAGCACAAAAGAGAAGACTTGTTGAGGTATATTCTGTTTAAGTTTAAGTTGCAATAATTTGTTATGAACTGCATGATCCTAAACAATGTTTATGGAATTTATGTGATTTGATCTTATCTGTCTTCCGCTGCATGTGTTTATGTGATCAAATCCCAACACTACCCACATTCAGGATTCATGTTCTTAGTAAATAGAAGAGCGACAAGTTGGAGGAGTTCCAAGTAAGATACCATAGTTTATTCGACAATAGAGGTTAAGTATATTGATGCTAATAAAGTTGCAAAAGAGGCTATGTGGATGAAGAATTTTATCAAATATCCATATATGGTCACAAAAGCACCATAACACATACTCAATGAATACAAGGTTATCGAAAAGGAGACATTATCGTTAGTAGAGTGGATTAGACCAGACTTATACAGATTTCATTTAATTATTTATTTTGATGTTTAGGAACTAAAACAATATAAAGCATTATTTGATATAAAGATCTTTGTGTAGATATCATAATATATGTTAGGAGCAATTATTTTCATTGGTTCATTATTATGTTCCATTTGCATGTTTAATTACTTCCTAAAATATTGGTTTGAATTTCCACAGTAAAAAACATATTAAGTTAGACTAGGGAAGTATAGTGAGTAATAATCGAGAACTTGTCTTGTAGATGAATTGGAATAAAAGTATAATCCTAACTCCATGTCCAGTTCCCCAAAAATCATTTTATTTCATTAAAGAGTCATTTAGTAACCACAAATATTTGACAACAAACCTTATAAATGAATGAGATGATATGCACATGAAACTAATTCAATCCCTTATTATCTAAACTCTCAAAGTCTCTCCCAATCTATGTTCTTGATGGATATTTGGCCCACAACCGAAAAGAGTAAATTATTCATGAACCGTTGCCATTGGTTAAACCAATTCGACTACTCAGGTCAATTTAAGTATACATGACCTTCACGCATATACCTTGGAATGGGTTAGCAAGGTTCATCCCATTATCATTATAACTATACGACCACTAAGGTCAACGAGGAATAAATTCCAATGAGTGCCCGAAAAACACACAAGTCAATCCACCTTACATTAACACACATGAAGGAAGAATGCACAATGTCACATAATAACATAAGAAACACGCTTTGCATAGGAATTATTAGAAAGAGTTTAGTTTATCAACATTTTACCACTCAAAAGATTTCTAAGACATGTATCCATGGATAATACTCATCTCTTATGCTTAATCAATCCTCCTCCAACTTCTAAACACCTTATGGTAGTTATCAGGTACCTAAAAAGGCCCAAAAGCTAATGCATAACTTCTTTTTAATCCATTAAGTCACTTTATTAAGTTATTAATTGGTGAAAATATGATTTTTTTTCCATTAATTTCACACATACAACTATTTAAGAGCATAGACGAAAACTAGACTTGATTTAATTAGACATGGCATGCAAAAGTTACAAAATTGACCCTAGCCTTAACAGGAATTTACTCAACAGATCACCCTAACAAAGGGAGGGGACTCGACCGAGTCACCCCTATACACACGCCACTTCGTGATTTCTTGAAAGTTAAGCTCATGCACTTATCCAAACCACTTTTATACTTAGCTTATTTAGTTTTAATGACTTAGGTTGATCCAGTAACATCTTAACATCTTAAAAATCATTTCTAACCATCATTAAATTACAATTTATGTTGCATTCTTTTATGATTTATGAGCATTTTACACAACATGAAACTTGTTACACAGCATAAGCTTGATTCAAGTCCCATATCATCATCAAAGCTTATGTTCGCATTAAATCATCAACTAATTAACATTTTAAGGTTCGAATAACATTTATTTGTAGTATTTCATGAAATATTATTGTATAATAACTTATCTCACTTCAAGTTATAACTAGAAACCTCCAATGGAGCTGGGTCACAACTTGAATTTCATATAATGATTCAATTCATGAAGTAGTCATTCACTAGTGGATTCCTTTTTTTATAAATGGTTTAGAATCACTAAAAGGAGATAAAACATCATAAATATCTATTATTTAAATCTAGATTTGAATCCACCATTAATGGAGCTTCACAACTTGTTAAAACATTTTTTAACTCAAAATAAGTTAAGGATGATATAAAGGATCATTAAATAACCATTAGATTAATGAAATAACATCAATACATCGTAAGACTTTGGTTTTAAAACTCAAATTTCGTATTTGGGGATTTTACAAACCCTAGATTGAAATTGTAGGACGATGAAGAAGAAGATGATACATCTTAGAAGCTAGAAACTAAATGCTAAGGCTAGGAAGTGACCTAAATTGTTTAAAACTCCATTCCAATTCAAATCACCATCTAGAACTCTCTCCATCTTCTCCAATAATGTTCTTCCCTAAATGGGGGAAGAAGATGACTAGTTCCTCTAATAGTTTGCTCACTTGACAACTTAAGTCGCTAGCGGTGGATCCAGGAATTACCATTAGGGGGTGCAAATTTTTTTTTCCGAGGGGGTGCAACCTACTAACAAAATTTTACAAAGCCCCGCGAAAATTGAGTCGGTGCATGGGTACCCCCATGTTAGAGGTGGATCCGCCACTGTAAGTCGCTCTAGTGTCATTTTCTACCTTTTGCACAATCCTACCCTTAATTTACTTCTAAGTCTTAGATATTAACAATATAGCTACAAAGAAACTATTTTCTATCAAATACGTCCCTTTACTAAGTCAAAATATGGTCAAAGTTAACTTTGGTGAAATTGACACTTTTAGTTCTTATGTCCAAAATTTCTCTAAAAGGCATTTAACTCTATCTAAATCCCAAAGGTACAATTATTAGGGTAATTTTATGTTTTATTTTATTTATTTCAACTTAATTTTTATTTTCATTTATTATCATTAAAATATTAAATTGTAGGCCCAATAAACAGATGTTGCAGTTTACATTTTTCCATTAGTTTGAAATTAATAATGAAATGGTCAATCAATGTAAATGTAAAAGTTAGAAGAAATTGATTCAACATAAGCCAAAACACGAAGATTCAGATTAATTACTACAATCTACAATGATTTCCGAAACTTATATTTTACCTTTAACAGGATGTTCAACGATGTTCAATCAATGTAAATGTTGTTTGGATGTTGATAAAAACACGGCTGAGGGTTTTTTCTTGTAATATTTATGAATTTACTCAAATATATTTTACCCTTAACAGGAAAGACATCAAAAGTTCACTTACTTTCAAAATTCGATGGTACGGTGCAATCATGATATTCAAAATGTTGTACCGTTATCATGTCATAATTACTTAATTTGTACGATACCAACAGTCAAACATGTTAAGCACAATATATATTTGTTATCAACTTTGTTGATTTGGTTGTAACTTATTAACATGTTGGTTTGTGTTCCTTAATAGAGATTTTACGGCCCTAAATTTAAATGTTAACAATATTTATAAAACTAATATTTTGATTTAAATAATATACTTTTGGAAAATTTCTAGTTTATTATTAATATTTCTCAAATCAATATATTTGGATACACTTTTTAATTTTGTAACATTTTTATTAATATTTTGTTACACTGTAAATTCAGTAGCTAAAGTAATCCAGCCTTAAATTATTGTTTTGAAATAGTGATCTTAAAATATTAATTTTAAAAACACATGGAGATAAAATACGTATTATGCAATGAAATTTGACTTCAAGTACAGAAAGCTTAGAGGAAAATGGGGGCATTCTTTTTACCGTGAGCCCATGACATTCAAATATCTAATCATTTGAATAAACAAGTTTACGGACTTTGATATCATTGTGTGACATATTGACAAATATTTCAAAAAAGATGGGCGCAGCTCATACGAAAATTGTTACAGATTTACAGTTGGCATTTGGCACCGGCAGGCTTGAATTAATTGATGTGGAACCACCCGGTTGCATTTGGTAGTCTAACAAAGTCAAAGTTATTGAAACTAAAATCCCGGTGAGATTCTTACAGGCTGTTGATGGGCCTCGTCCACCTTTTCGAAAACAATCCAAAGTTTCAAACTAGTTAGGTATTTGGATGAAAGTTAATCAGGTAATTAGTTATTTAAATTTGTTTTATGGTGATTGTGTTTTCATACTTTCTCTATCTAACTCTCAAACTTTCGCTTTTTACAAATTTATATTATAATTATATATTATACGTGGTAATAGGATGATGACTGTCATGTTTATAGTCGGATAGACATAAATTTTATATAAATAACCTATATAAATTATAACAATATATATCTTTAATACAACTCATATTTTATTTAATTGGTTTTTACCTTTAAATCTATATAACCTCATTTTTTTGAACCGGCAAATATTACCCACAAATCCTAATATCCTTCTAACCTAATCCACTTAATCTCCTAGTGATATTTGAACTCAGGACCTCAAGGATGCCGGACATACACTTTTGACGCTGGACCATAAGGTCTTTGGCCTATATAACCTCATTTAATGGTTGATATTGGTTATCTAAGAAAATATGAAAACCCTTGCTATTCCTTTAATGCTTAGAAGAAAATTTTCTTCTATCCACCAATATATTTTTTCTAATAAAAGAATCTTATAAATATCACATAATACTACTATACACCAAAGCTTTGTCACAGTTTCACCCTCGTAAAGCTATTTTATTTGATTTCCCGCCTAAATGTTTTCTCCACGTATTTATCTACATCAATATCTATCAAAATCAAATTTGAATAGAAATTATTATTGTGATTTACATACTTTCCTTGATTATCCCTTAAAATCAGGCTATTGATTAGCCTTATTTTTGTATATTTTTAAATATGATACCAACATATAAGATTATATTTTACCCGAATATAGTCACTTATCGCAAATCATTCTCACTCTTTATTCGGTCTTTGTTTCTGTATTCTATATTCCTTCTGCAATGCTTCTTTTATTCTTGAACCAAGTTCACAATAAGTTTGAGGTAATCATCTATCCTTGAATTTAAATAGCAATTGCATCAGACCTGCAAAAAATCTTTTTACTAATTTTGTTAGTACTTCTATTTCCTTGTGTGTGTTTCCATGTTTGTTTTTATGAGTGTAAAATCAAGAAACTTGGAATTTTGGTCAATGAAGCAATCTTTTTTTGATGTGTGTTATTAGTGTGTCTGTAAATACTTAATGTGATTGGCTGTATATGAGAGTGGGTGCGTATATGTATGTGTGTTTGTATGTTTTGTGTGTGTTCTCTTTGAATATTCAAATGTATTTTTAAAATTTTCATATAATCCATTTACTAATCTGTTTTATTATTTCACATATATAGCATCTAACTTTCATTTTTACTTTTTTAAATAGCAACGCACTTCGTTATCAGGGACAAATCTGCAAAAAAAAAATCAAAATCAAAATCCAATTTATAAATTTTTTTCGCAAATTTTGGTCCCTAGATTTAAATATCAATTGCATCATACCTGTAAAAAAATTTTGATTAATAATTTTTTTTGGTTTTTCTATTTGTGTGTGTGTTTCTGTGTTTGTTTTTGTGACTGTAAAATCAAGCAACTTGGAAGTTTGGTCACTCAAACAATCTTTCTTCGATGTGTGTTGTTAGTGTATGTGTATGTGTGTATGTGTGTGTGTATATATATATATATATATATATATATATATATATATATATATATATATATATATATATATATATATATATATATATATATATATATATATATATATATATACACACTTTACCCTTTTCATATAAGCCATTTACTAATATGTTATGTAATCTATTATATATAGCATCTTACTTTCATTTTTACTTTTTTAAATAGTAACGCACTTCATTATTATGGACGAAATGTGTAAAACAAATATGATTTATAAATATGATTGCAATTTGGTATGTAATTTTAAATACCAATCTACTTTGCATCACTAGTACAATTTTTGTTTTTGATTTCTAATTTCTTTGATTTTTCTATTTCTACTTCATTCTTATTTTTTAAAATAACGACCTTAACATCTATTTGTGTGTGTGTGTTAACTGTAAATGAAAACATTTTTTTTTGCAATAACAATATACTATAAATAGTTACTTTGTTATAGCATCTTACTTTTAAATTTCTATTTCTTTTAACTTAGTTGATTTAACTGTAAAGTCACCTCATGTAGGGATTTAACTATAAGTTTTTATTTCTATATGTGTGTGTTTCTGTGTAGCTGTGTGTTTGAGTAAATTAGGGACCAAAACTAAAAAGAATATTTTAGGGACCTAAAAAACCCTAGGAACCTAGGAACTTTTTTTCTGCAAAATATTTTTCAAAAAAAATTGCATATTTTTTATTTAAAGCATCTAAGAGATTTTTAAATCCTAAACCCTAAATCAAACCCTAAACTCTAAACCCTAAACCCATATGAAAAAAAAATGATTTTTTTTTAAAAAAAATTTGAAATCTTGTAAACCCTCAACCCTAAACCCTAAACCCTAAACCATAAACGCTAAACCCTAAACCCTAATGAAAAAAAATAAAAAAATGATTTTTTTAAATCTTCTAGACGCATCATAACAAAATTTTTGGTATATATTTATTTTTGAAAAATATTGTGTATAAAAAAGTTCATAAAATGAGTTTTTAGGTTCCTAGGCTTTCTTAGGTTCTCAATTGAACTTTACTCTCTCTCACTCTCTCTCTCTCTATATATATATATATATATATATATATATATATATATATATATATATATATATATATATATATATATATATATATATATATATATATATATTAAATCGAGAATCATATTTAGTTTAATTCACATTCAAGCTACAAATAGATATCTTTGAATGATATGATTTTTATAAATATGTATTATAATAAAAATAGTTACGATTTTTTATATTAATTTAATGTCAAATTATTTTTTATAATTAACGTCAATAACATAATTATTTTGAATATGTATTTTGCCTAAATTTTTGCAATATAATTTTATCCAGCGTAAAACATGGATGGATATTCACCTAATTTTTTTTACATAAGAATATAATTGAATGTGGATAAAATAAACTTTTTTATAGTAGAAAATTATAGATTTGGTACAAGATATTAAGAAAAAAATCTTGATATCCTACCATGTTCACCTTCCCATATATCAAAATAACTAAAATATAGTTTAGAACTCCCATCTATCCTACCATGTGGTGTGAGTTTCTCTTACCTCTCATTTTTTTTTTCTGTTACGTCGGCATCAAGTCAAAATCTCTCATTTCTCATCTCATCCATGGAAATTGTCACCTCTCACTTTTTAAATTAATAATAATTAATTTAAAAAAGAAACAAAATTAATTTAAATTAAAATTTCCATTAATACTTATGACTTTAACAATTAAACAAAACATAAAAGTAACTTCAAACTTAACATAAAAAGTAAACAAAACATAAAAATAACTTAAAACTACACTTAAAAAATAAAACACCACATTTGATATTTTTTTCATAATATCTTCCTTCATTTTCAACATCATCTCGAGAGTCGGTCCAAAGAGACGAGTTGTCAGTTGCATCAAAAGATGAATGTCGATCGTCTGTTGCTTCGCCTCACGAACTTTCTTCATCCTGAATGTCTGTTTTTCTTGGAATTGCACATGATATGTAATAATGGAATAAACTTTATCAAAATTTTCGTTCATTTCATCAATTCGCTCCTCATGATACAAGCTTGAAAACGTCGCTTTCCCTTTCCCTTTCCCTTTTGCTCGAACGCGTCCCATCGGACTTACAAACTCGTCATTCTCTTGGTTGAGGTCAACACCGATATGTGCATCCTAAGACGTCGTGTAATTGGTCTCCGACGTTTTGGATCATTTCAATCTATATTCCGCTCCCGTGACCCCCTTCCATCTCGGAGACGATCATACAACTTCCCAAAAACCTATAAATTTAAACGATTTTCCGTTATTTTCCACACGATAAACCTTTAGTGTCTTTTGAAAAATGTGTTCGCCACTTTGACCACTTTCATGTTGGTTTTTGAAGTTCTTTTACAAACGGTTAAACTTCATCACCGCCTTGCTCATTCTCGGAATTTTGTTGTTATTATGTGTTTCGATCGATAATCATCACGCCCCATATGTTCATGAAACATTTTCCTAATACGATTCCAAAAATGTTTTTTAGCTTGGGTGTATCCGGCTTCGACATCCTCGGAAACATCTACACACTCTCGTGCTAAAGTGGTTTCTTTTTCGAGGATCCAAGGTAGAGGAGCAGCGGGATCGGTACTCTCACGTTTTTTTTTTTTTTGAATTTTTTCATTGGTTCGGGGATTCATCGTAATCAGATTCAAGTTGTGTTTCGGACATGACATCAAAACTTGAATTGGAATCGGATTCGTCGGCAGGCTCGGGTTGAGCTGTCTTTCCCCTTCTTGTAGCTCGCGTGGAACTGAAAGGAGAGGGGAACTTTCACCTATTTTATTGTTTGAAATTTTAATTCAGTTATTGTAAAGTAATTAACTTAGAAAACTTTAATTCGTTGTTTTTTTAACTTAATCAATTAATTAATTATCTTTATCTAATTTAATTCTAGTAAAATTACTCTACTTTATAAGATATTTTCACTTAAGGGTGAAAAAATTTAGCCCCCAAATTGCGATGTTACAAAGTATCACACTTAATTGCTATACTCTTGTTGCAAGGACAAAGCTGGAATATTATCATTTGCGTATTGGTAAGACAGAATGGAGGGAGTTCTTTTGGTATTCGGCTTCAAGACCCTTTCAAAGCGCTAATATATGTGAAGTTAAAAAAAAAAAGTATTAAATGTAAATATATGTGTAAATATATGTGGAGCCCAAGATTGTCTTTTCAAAAGAGTCCTAGTACAGAGAGATAAGACTCCAACATATATACAAACTTATAAAACCGTGTCGCACCAATGTGGGATACACTAACACTCCCCCTCAGAGACGTAGGCTCGATGAGGTTACAGGGGTACGGGACACCGGCTCTGATACCATGTAAATATATGTGGAGCCCAATATTGTCTCTCCAAAAGAGCCCCTGTGGAGAAAGGGAAGACTCCAACATATATACAAACTTAGAAGCCTGTGTCGCACAAATATGAGATACACTAACATTAAAGACGTAGATTACCAATTCGCAATGCATCCGATCGTGATTGTTTCATTGAGGACTTTTATGCGTTATTTGTAGTTTTTTATATGTAATGTTCTAACATTGAATTATTTTATGGTCATTTGGAAATTTAGTGATGATATTTCATTATTAATCATAAGAATACCTCAATCTCATACGTGGGTTGGCATCAAGACAAGTGACGTAATTTAAAGAAAAAGCATATCAACACTAGTTGATCTCCTGTAAATTAAAAGTAAGTCCATATAAAGAAGAAATAACCAGCGTTGTATGACAAACGAAAAGAAGAAACATATAAACAACAAAATATTGAAATAATGAGGAGTATGTGTGAACAGATAAAAACCGAATGACTACAAATAAAAAGCGTCAAAAGGTACTAGTAATAATAGAGAAGCAAATAATAGTAAAACAAAACTTGGAAGTAAAGTGCGGACAAATAACCAGCACAAGATTGTGCGTCATGCACAAACAATAGAAAGAAAGATAGAATCTAATTCATTCAATTCTAACACGACACCATCTTCTCACATGTCTTCTTTGCATCATAAATTATATTTTGACAATGATGATAATCAAACTATAATAAAATTAATCAAAGGTTTATGTTAAGTATTTATCAATATATAAATTAATCAAACTATAATAAAATTATAGAAACCATTGACGATAAAATTTAAAATAAAACAATTCTAGCTTTAGTGTAATAAATAATGTTGTAATCGACCTTAGGGGAGGACCACCTTCCGAACATCTTGATACCGCTAAACTTATTTAGCAAGTTAATATTCCTTAGGGGTGTGAATGGGGCGGTTTGGTTCGGTTAGTGGCTTAAACCGAACCATAACCATTACAATCGGTTAATACACTTTAGTAGCCATTGGTTATGGTTAACGGTTTTAATCGGTTAATGGTTTTGGTTAATGGTTAATAATGGTTAACCATAATTTTATAAAAATTTAAAGTTCGTTTATCTATAACTTTCTATGCTTTGTATGAATTTAAGACTTAAATTGTCTCAAAAGTCAAAATAATGATATTAACCATTAAAGCTGGTATCGTCTTTTAATATCTTACAATTTTACACTAGAATCCATACAAACGTTAAAAAAAGATTTAATTTACTTTACAATCGGTTAATGCAATTTAGTTTTTTTTAGTTTTTATAGTCTTATTAGTTTCCTAATGAGTATGTATCGAGCCTTGATTTAAAATTTTTAACGATTAGATTAAGAACTTAATATATATATATATATATATATATATATATATATATATATATATATATATATATATATATATATATATATATATATATATATATATATATATATATATATATATATATATATATATATATATATATATATATATATATATATTTCAAATATATATTTATTAATTGGTTCGATTTGGTTCTATACGGTTCGGTTTTACAGAAAAACCTAAACCGAACCATTATGATTCGGTTAATAAAAAACATAAACCGCACCATCTTTTTTATTAATGGTTCGGTTTTAATAGTTCGATTATATCGGTTGTATTGGTTATGGTTCGATTTTTCGGTTATTATGCTCACCCCTAATATTCCTTGCACTAATTTAATTTAACATTCAAGGTGTTTGGTTAAAGTTAAAATTTTCTTTCTTTTTTGCTAAAGTTGGTATCTTTAATAAGACATAAAAAGGTCGGTGGGAAGAAGCTGTTAAAAACAATATACATATTGGATTATGATGATCTTAAATAAATTCCTATCCTGTTTATTTGATGGTGGGCTCCATATGAATAAAATACATATAATGGTCCATTTAGCATCACCCATAGTAATTTAGGAAGATACAGAAAAGGGTAGTAAAATTTAAAAAGGTATGAAAAGGGAAAACCGATAAAAAAGACAGCAATGCTAAATAAGCGACTCCCTGATTTTTCGCATATTTTCACCTTTTTAAAACCAATTTGTTTGTTTGTTTACTCTTTTATTAATAATTACTTGAAATGAGCATCAAAGGTTGATATGTAATAACATACTACGAATCAAGCCAAGATTTTGCATTTTTATAATAAGATATAGGTGTTAAGCATTTATTATTTTATTTTAGTAATAGTACATCCTCAATGACCGACATTCTTTTATAAATCTTGTACCTTTCAAAGCTACAGGATATGTGGTTGGTGACTTAATTAAGTCTAATATTCTAAAATCAACAAAAATACATAGATTAAAAATATTTAGAGGAGACATTCTATTTTAGATGTATAACTTTGATCAGACAAAAACCTGAAAAATAAATTTAACGACTGTTTACAAAATTACACCGTTATAATCCTAATGTACTTGTAGTAACTTGACTTCTTTGACATTATGTTTATATACAAGAATCGAATATTTGAATCTTTTATCAGTAATATTTGATTTAATTTGTATCAACTAATTACAATAAAGTTAGTATTGCTATTTAAATCATTAGCGAACAAGAATAAAACAAGACAAGTGACGTGGAAAGGAAAGAGCCACGAAATGCGACAGAATAAACTGAACATATTTTAATTACATCTGAAACAGAAATCTTCCAACCAACAGACCACAAAACCACCGCTCATTTGATCAAAGTTTATCTAAAATATAGTTTTAAGATAAAGAAAATGATAAAAACAGTTATATCGGAAGAAGGTTTTTCAGAAAATAGTTATATTTTACACAGTAAATTACAGTTTGGTCCCTCAGGTATGTATCTTTTAACAATATTGGTCCTAGCTATGATACATTGATACTAGACATCCTCATGATTTCCAAATTCATTGCTTATGGTCATCCGTCCATTTAATTCCGTTAGAACCCTTCACGTGTACACAAGGGAAAATTAGTCATTTCCTTTTCCCCTTCTTGAGCCTAACGTCTTATCGCCATAAGCTTGGTCTTTATGGCTAAGAATTACACATTCAATCCCAAAGCTACATTGACCATCTTCTCCCAATAAACCATCTTCTTCTACATTCAATCCATCTTCTTCTACATTCGTAGACTTTGTGAACATTGAGGAATAGTCTGTTTATGAGGTTGACACGATGATGGAAGAAATAGGGTATGTCAGGCACATACCTATATCTTACCACTTTTGTATGCCTGACGTGTAGTTGGATTTTGGACTCTTACCCCTTGACAACAATCAATATGTCCTTAATCTATCTAGATATATTTGTAAGTTTAAAGAGATAAAAGTGTATAATGAACATGGAAAAACACACCTCAATATGTACTTCATGTCACTGGTTAAAATTATAATACAAGAAATTGAGGATGACCTATCACCTAAGTACAGACGAACCAAAAAAAAGGTCAACTAGTGAAAGAAGTGAAATAATCTTTCCGTTTTGTTGGTATGGAAAGAATAATAGACAAAGGATGCTACTGAATTTGAGGAAAACCAGTGGAATGTTCTATAAGTAAAGTACATGATGTAGATTTCCGCTTTGGTGAAACATTTTGCAATAAAAACATGTGAAAAGGGTGCTAAATAATCTTGCTCTAGAGAGTAAAAGAGATATACATTTGGTAAAAAAAAAAAAAAGAGCAAGTAAGTATAAGGCTAGTATGCTGGGGATATGCTGGGATTGGTGTCATAGATAAATACTAGTGGGCCTATATATGGCAATAAAGATAAGGGGGCGAATAAAATGGAAATTTTAGGGGGAGAAAAATGTTCATGAGTCCTTTATGTGTCCATCTTAAAGAAAGAGTACGACTTTATGGTGAAGATCTTTATAGATGGACATAAATTCCTTCTGACTAGGTCCATTAAAAGTTGCACTCGGGGTTTTTTGGTTAACAAAATCCATCAACATGAGGGAAATCCTAATATCTAAGTAGCTGCTTAAGAGAAAAGCTTCAAAAGATATATAACATATGTATATCTAGGATGAAAGTATTAGCTACACGATTATTACAAGAATCAACATATCATGCTTAGGGGCTATATTCTATAGCTTTAAAGAACAAATCTAAGAACAACTTTCAAAATAAAAGTTGAAATGAACCAAACCTAAGTCAATATACAATAAAATTCAAGAGCATTTATGCGTGTCTAGGTCCACTAAAACCGTGGTTCAAGGCTAGCAAAAAAGCATTTTTGGGGGTCTTTATGGGGCTTTTATGAAAGGGCCATCTCCATACCAAATGCTCACAAATATTGGACTTGATCCAAGCAATGACATTTAGCCAAGTGTCTATCGTGTGGTTGAAGCAGAAACTACAATTTATTGACTTGGTTCCTTGAGTGAGGGATGAATTAGATTTAACAAGAAATTCAAATTTCATTTTCATTAGTGATATACAAAAAGTAAGTCTCATAGATTTACCTAGTTAGCTGTAAAGATCTATTTTTTACTAATGACTTATGACTAACTGCTATTCTCTTTTTAGGATGTGATTCGTGCATTGGTGAAAGTCTTTCCTAGCGTTGGGTATGGATTTTGCCTCAAACACATACTTGAAAACATGGAGTTGCATTAGAAAGGGAAACAACTGAAAGATCTTCTTTGGAGATGTGCAACTACCACTATAGTTATATATTTTGGAAGAGCAATGATTGGATTGAATAAATTTAATGATTAAGCTCATAACTTAGTTAAATAAATTCCACTGAGAATTGGGAGAAGTCACATTACATGTATACAACTAGTTCCTTGTCTTTTTATGCATGTCTATTACAATTGAAATTGAAATTACCCTTAACATGTTTTTTACCAAGTTGAGAAAAATTTGACACTCTGTTAAACAACCTATTTGAGGTTTTCAATTCCAAACTTATTGATGGTAGAGATAGGACAACCATATATTCTTTGGAATTTATTATATAATACTTAATAAAGAAGATATACAATGTGAGAAGAGCTATTAATAAGTGTGATGGGACCTTTACACCCCTACCCAAATGATGATGTAAATTATAACTGATGATGCAAAGTACTGCAATTGTATAGTGGAAACGAGTTTTAAGTGACATGACAACATCTGGAACAATATGCGGTGAACGTGAAAGAGAAAACATACAGTTGCATGAAATGGGACATAACTTGTTTTCCTTATAAGCATGCATTCACTTCCCTTTGGGATATGGCAGAACATCATGAAAATGTAGGTAAACCAGAAGATTGGTTAGATGATTGTTATATGATGGAAATGTGGAGGGCCATGTACAACTTCATGATTGACCCAATGAATACATGTGACATGATTCCAACTTCCCAACAACACTTAGGTGTTGTTTGTTTTTGAAGAGATAAAACGTCTACAATCTACGGACCACATCTGTAAAAGAAGAGATGGACCAAATATCTGTAGTCTGCAAGAAAAAGACTGTTTGTTTTTTAAGTTTGCAGACTGCTAAAATAAATCGAGAATAAATGAATTGATTTTTTAACACTGAAATCATATTCTAATTTTTCAGCAACTTTATATAGAATATTCTGAAATCAACTTCATATATACAAAATCAGATTTTCGGCAACATCATATAGAAAATTCTAAAATCAATATCAAGATTCTAATTTTCAGCAACTTCACACACAAAATTAGATTTGTAGGAAGTTCTATCACTCATATATCTCTGATTTCAAGTTCAAAGCTTCATAGATCTTACCTCTGACGGTTATGAGTGGTGGTCCGGTGGTTGCTGTCGGTAGAGTGGTGGTCTGGTGGTCGCTGCTGTGATATCTGATCGGTAGGAAGAAGATAGGGAAAAGGAACTCGACAGGAAGAAGAGAGGGAGAAGGAAATCGGGAGGGAGTGCCGATCGATAAGGGCAGACGACGGCGATCGGTAGGGGCAGACGAAGGGGATGATCGGCGGAGACGAAGTGATGTCTGATCGGTAGGAAGAAGAAAGGGAGAAGGTACTAGGCATGAAGAAGAGAGGGATAAAGAAATCGGGAAGGAGAAAGAGGCGGAAAAAAAGACGTAAAATAATAATACGTGCAGAACTTTGAAGATCCAAAAAAAGCTTGGGCCATGTCTATTCCAAAAAGATGACGCGCAGACCTTTTCAGGTCTGCGGTCTTCTAGAAAACAAATGGTCTGCAGAGAAAACATCTTCCCGCCCGCAGGCATAATAGGTTAGAAGATCTTCTAAACTAAAAACAAACAGTCCCTTACTGCACCAAAGCATCATAAGCAAGTATGAATATAAAGTTTACTTTAAGGGAAGTGATTTGTACACAACAATTTTTCTCCATACACAACAATTCATGCATTAGGAGTGTTGTACATTATGCATGAAAAATGTTAAATTGTTGTGTATGGAGAAAAATTGTTGTGTACGGATCACTTCCCTTACTTTAAGATGTTTGATGGTTGTTTTTGGTAATTGATTAGAGTTGTGATCATAATAGGTTGGGAGACCCAAGAAAAAGAGAATGAGTAGGGGACATGATGAAATTGTTACTCAATGGAGTCAGACATCAAATAGAGGGACAACAGTATCAAGGAAATACATATATGTGACTTACAATAAATGCCACAATAAGGGACACAACTTTGGGACTTGTAAGGGACAAGGTGGGTCAAATGATCAATAAAAAGGATTATTATGAATGACGGGAGGACGAGCAGCACTTAAAGCCCATGGTGTCTACCTATGAGGGTATTTATCAAACAATGTTTGTGTTTGTCTTTTTATTGGATTTGAATCACATTAAGTTAATTTTCTTGGATATTAGGCTATTTAAGTTCTGTCTAGTGGTAATTAACAACTTGAAATTTGTCTTTTTTGGGTAATAGTTGTAAGGATGATAACAATGTTGGTTGTTGCATGTAATATGTTTTTGGTTTGTTAATCTATGATTGTTGTTGTTTTGGCCTAATTCAATGTTATAAGGTATGGTTGCGGTAGATTTGGTTCACAAATTTAACTACGTTCTACCGATTTTTAACATTTAGTAACTTAATAATTGGTTTATACTATGTTTTGTATTGTTTAGAGCATGACAAACTATAAGCTAATTTTTTCTTCCAAAAAATTACACAATATCATCACATCATTATAAACAACCTAGAAAAGTACATCACGATCGTTTCCATTTGATTAACACATATACAACTTTCGTTAATCATCACTTAAAGTGGAAACCAATACAACTTGCTTTTTTTCAAAACCTCAAAATGACAACAATAGACAGTACCATTTTAATCCCCAAAAAAGCCTAATACACTACAAAATTTACTCAAACACCACTAAGCAGATAATAGATGAAGAAAACCAAGCTAACATAGAACATGATTTTATATCTCTTAGCAACTTTGAGTGCCTCTTCAAGCTTTTTCTTAGACCGCAACAAACCTAGTATAATGTCAACAGACCTAGGGCATATTAGGGGTTCGACCCACCCGATAAAGCCGCATTCCAACCAAACCTTGGTAGCTCAAAAATCTCCTTCATGGGTTATGGTTAGTCCAAGATGTGACCATGATTACAGGGCTTCCATATTGACAAATCACCATTATAACTGTAAATGCTTGATCTTGTTTAATTTAAGAAGTTGTAGATGAGTGGAAACTTTTTGCAAAAAAGGATGTAAGGAGGGGAAGACGATGACTTTACTTCTCTATATTGGTATAAACATTGGGATAAAAAGAGGAGCAAGGGAAAGGACTAATTTGCCCTTGTATACAAGGCACATGAAGGGTTCAACTGGAATTAAATGGAAAGAAACTCGGATAAGGACCATAAATTTGGAAACCATGAGGATGTCTGAGTATCAATTTCTCAAAAGCACAACCAAAACTGCAAAACATACATATCTTGGGGACCAAAACAGTAATTTACTCTATTTTATACCATTTTCTCCAAAACGATAATCAATTTTGTATTGATTTAAAATGACTATCTGTTACGAAATGGTTACTCGTATCTAATAAAAAATTTAAAATCTTCTTACTATTTATACCAAATATTTTTAGAAAATTTCTTTAAACCTAACATTCTATTTTTCATACTATGAAACTTATTTTTGCGAGTAAGATGGTTTTTTTAAAGACCCGCTGAAAAAAAAAAGAACAATTTTGCTACATGTAATTTTATAATAGTTTTTAATAATTTCTCCAGCGAAAAAGCACATTTCGTAAAAGAATAGTGATTTTGCATAGGACTCGTTTCGATATTTAGTTTGTTTTTATAAAGAAAATCAGAAAATGACTATTTTCTTGAAACATTCCTATGTTGATCATTTTATATTTAAATCTATTTTAACTCATGATAATAAATCTTAAAAGAAAATAGTTTTATCTGTTGAAAAAAAATTAATTATTTAAACAATTAAATAATTAACTAAGGATTTTTAACTACAAAATCCTGATTACGATTCCTTAAAAAAAGATGTTGTAACAACTTTACAAAAGCCAATTTCCAAGAACCTACCCCTTTGCTCCCCGCTTTCTTCATATGTGCATGCACCATTCGATATTTGGATCTATATGTTATACATATATATATAATAGACATACACACACCCCACAAACTCACTTCAAAGTATTCCAAATCTCCACTCTCCTTCGAAACCCTCATCAGAAACTCTTTTTTGCAAACGAAATCCGCCATGGAAGCACTCAATAGGTGCTCATCGGCTACTTCTTCTTCATCGGATTCATCAGATTCCTCACATTCGGGTCGGAAACCCGGATACACTAACAAAACTCACAGAATCAAGGGTCCATGGAGCGCTGAGGAGGACCGGATCCTAACCCGACTTGTTGATTCTCATGGGGCCCGGAACTGGTCGCTTATTAGCACATACATAAAGGGTCGGTCCGGTAAGTCTTGTAGACTCCGATGGTGCAACCAGCTCAGTCCCAATGTGCAGCACCTACCATTTTCTCCGGCAGAGGATGATACCATTTTGGCTGCTCAAGCTCGTTATGGCAACAGGTGGGCTACCATTGCCCGGTTGCTCCCTGGACGGACTGATAATGCGGTGAAAAACCATTGGAACTCGACGTTGAAGAGACGGCGGATTGAGACCCACAGTACCAGCAGGTCGGAGTCGGAGATGGAGCTTTTAAGATTCGGGTCTACTTGTATGTCGCCCAGATCTGTGTGTAATGAGGATGCGGCGGCGGATGTAGATGATCCGATGACAACTCTTTCGTTGGCTCCACCGGGGATGGGCGGATATGGGTCGCCGGAGAAGAGAAATGAGAGTCTGCCGGGTGGATTTTGGGACGTTATGAGAGGGGTGATTGCGAGGGAGGTTAGGGAATATGTGACGTCGTCGTTTCCTGAGACTTCTGGATTTCATTAACATTTGCTGGATTATTTGTTTTTTTTTTTATTTGACAATTCTTTTTATTTGTTACCTGTTTTCTCATGCTAATTGTTGATGAAAAACTATTTCACTGCTACTTCAATATTTTAAATACATTTATTTGTAATATGTATTAAAAATATTTACATCCTCTCTTTTTCCACAGCCACATATTTCTGAAAAACTAAGCTCACGGTTTTCTCTCGCACCGGTTACTCATGAACTTTTTTATTTTCTTTTTGTCAAAACAGCAAAATGTTAGAGCGAATAACAAACCATCAAATTTGGTGGATAAGGCTGGGGGGAGTGGTCGGCGAGCCATCCCCCTCGCTAAACAGCCACGTTGGTTTGGTTTGGCGAGTTCGTCGAAATATTGGCGAGGAATCCATTGGCGAAGGCGAAGGCGAGGGTGGCGGTGTGGTTTGGCGAGGCTTCAGCGAGAGTTTGGCGAGAGTTTCAGCGAGAGTTTAGCGAGGCCACTCCCTCCAGCCTAAGTGTAGCAAAATAGATAAATGACATTTAGCGGTTAGTTGGAGACTTGTACGGTTGTAGCTGCTTTCATAGACAAACATGGTCAAGTGGACATGCGCTAATCCCAAACTTAAACCATAGTTGTTAACAGTGGCAGACCCAGAAAAAATGGATACGGGGGCATTGAAGAGCATATTTTTTTTTAGACGGAGGACACTTATATATAATTTTTTTTTTACTCTACGAGGTAAAATTTCAGGGGGGCACGGGCACATCCGGGCATCCCCTAGGTCCGCCCCTGGTTGTTAAACTAAATTATAGTTTTGGTCTGTCCGGTTGGGGTTGGCATGTTTTTTGGTTTTGGTTCAAGTTTTTTTTGGTATTTATGGTTGATAAAAACTTGCACTATTGGTCCATCGTCATTGTAAAAAGACTAAAATAATATTTCTAATTTATTTTTCCTTTTTTTAACCTATTAATTATTTATGAAATTAACAAAATAAAAAACATAAATCTGATTAACACACCTAAAAAGAAGCCCATGGAAAAGCAACATAACATATATATATATATATATATATATATATATATATATATATATATATATATATATATATATATATATATATATATATATATATATATATATATATATATATATATATATATATATATATATATATATATATATATAATTACAATGACCGCACTAATGAAATTCCAAAAATCGTGATGTATCCTGCATTCATTGGTAACAACCTTAAGAACTCCATTCCGCTCACTATTGATCAATACATTGGACATTACACCGCATGAGTTGATTTCTTTCCAATTTATGCATATGTGTATGAAGTGCTTCACCATATCAACCCTAAGATCCCACACCCCACCATTGTTGATGAACCCACATGGAACCGACTGGATGCTATTGTAAACTATATATCAAAAATATAATCTGTACCAAGTAACTTTAAACTATCATGAAGTCGGGTGCATCTGCCCAAAAACATTGGTATTGTCTTGTAGAAATCTTCCAAGCTAATAAAACAAACTCATGCATTCTACCTCAAAAAGTAGATCAACACTATTTGTCTTGAGGCTTTCTCAAATGTATCTGAGTACCCGTCCGTCTTAGAAGTCTAACCAATCAGATTTCCAATGTCCGCAATGCTATATTTGAGAATAAAATGGCCCCTCAACTCGTTTTTGGCTAAATCAACGATGATTAGAACACTGTTGTGACACTCATACAACAAATTAATCCATTGTTCAGCTTTAACAAAGCCTACTCCTACTTGTTTCTTGAGGAAGCACGTCACCACAAGCAAGAATCACACAATCAACACTCCCTCACAAATCTATGTACAAATATACCTTCATCATCAGACAACCAATATATCTGAGACAGACCCAATAGTGGAAGCAGAGGTTTAAAAAGACGCTTCTTCCATGACGGCAGAAATTCTGGCAGCCGTAGCAACAATTGAGAACATAGGAGGGGTTGTGGGAGATCTTTTTACC
Organism: Cichorium intybus; assembly: GCA_023525715.1. Lineage (NCBI taxonomy): Eukaryota > Viridiplantae > Streptophyta > Magnoliopsida > Asterales > Asteraceae > Cichorium > Cichorium intybus. The sequence continues at coordinate 11,207,820 of CM042013.1, read as the reverse complement.
CTCGTTAACAACCTTATTATCCTTGGAAATCAACCCCAAATCAAGGGCACATTGATGAATATTCTGTAGGATTCTTTGCACCATGGATTTTCTCCAAAATAAGTGTGCATTCGGATTCCAACTCTCGAATGAAATGGTATATCATCTTGATGTGTTTCGTCCTACTATAAAACACTAGATTCTTCGCCAGGTGCATTATGCTATGGTTATCACAATGCAACACATAATCCTTCTGATCAAAGTATAACTCTGATAGAAAGTTCTTAGACCAAACAAGCTCTTTACTAGCTTCTGC
>CM042013.1:11155025-11202525 GCA_023525715.1 Cichorium intybus | reverse complement strand
GTCATTGCAAGTCCTCACTTTAAGAAGAGTCATCACCCGATCCTGATTATATATATATATATATATATATATATATATATATATATATATATATATATATATATATATATATATATATATATATATATATATATATATATATATATATATATATATATATATATATATATATATATATATATATATATAGAGTTGGGATCCAGTAAGAAGTAATATTTTGGTAGGAAGGTAGGAAGGAATCTCATCACTCATCAAAGCATAATAATGTCTTTTAAGATGCAACCATATTTTTTGTGTATATATATGTAAGATTAAATGATCTGAAATCAGTTACAAAAATATATCATTATTACCTTAATTATAACAATTCATACATTAATTACTGATTTCTTACATTTCTACCAAAATATTACTTATTACTGGATCCCAACTATATATATATATATATATATATATATATATATATATATATATATATATATATATATATATATATATATATATATATATATATATATATATATATATATATATATATATGTTTGTATTATAATGGTAAAATGTTAGACGCGATCATGTTAGTTTTGTATTTCAAAATCATGATTAAAAAGGCTACATTAAATTAAAAAGAAGATGACGCTTTGCGGAAAGGTGGCATAGTCGGTTGTTCACTTGTGCTTCCGGTCCCCTCTGCCACTCTTCTTCTTTAACATACTTCTTGGTCGTTATAAACGTGTTTCATCTAACATCCTGTTCTACATTTGATTATAAAATCGTTATAAGATATTTTTGAACTTTATTACAGCTTTTATTAATGGAATATAGAGAAAGTTAGTTGTCGTTCTTGGTCATAATTAAGGACAAAAATAATACATACTATTTCGAATCAAACTTTTCAGCAAAATTTAAACACTTTAAAATAAAATTTTAAACTTTGGCAACTATTTTAAAATTTACGACAAAGTTGGTTGTTTTTCTTCAATGTTTCTTTTGAACAACAAAATTTTGAAGACGCTAAAAAAGAAATAAAAAACATTACAAAAAATAGATTGGTAAAATAGGGTTGTACAAACAAAACCAACCGAAGTGAGTTTAAACTTTCAGCTATAACCATCACCCTGATGGCCTAGTGGATAAGGCTTAGGACTCTTTCTCTTCCCCCATAAAGAGGTTCCAAGTTCTAATCTCACTCCCTCCCTTTCCCCATAGGGAGTGTTAGGTTTCAATCAGGGGATGGCCACTGGCCACCTCTCTACCCCCGTAGGTGATTGACCCGGACCACCCTGCTGTCAGGTGTGCGTGGGCCCCGAGGTTGCTTCATCAGGGTCATCCAAAGGATGGGTCGGATGGGGTCCTCGGTTACCAAAAAAAAAAAAAAAAAAAAAAAAAAAAAAAAAAAAAAAACTTTCAGCTATTACTTGTAATCGAAAAGTAAGATCCAACGAAAAATCTTAAGAAAATGGCTTTATTTCGAAAATTCTACAAAACCCATAACATTGTCATAATTACCGTATTTAGGGCTGTAAACGAATCGAACGAACACGAACGAGGGCTTGTTCATGTTCGTTTGTTTAAGTTAGCCGAACAAATAAACGAACCAAACGGATAAACGAACGAGTTTTATTGTTCATGTTCGTTCGTTTAACAAATTATCTTGTTCATGTACGTTCATTTATTTTCGTGAACATACTAAACAAACAAACATAAACAAACACAGATAAATAAACACAATTAAACATATATGAACGTAAAAAAACACATAATATTGTAATGTTATCAAATACAATTGAACATATATGAACATAAAAGGAACTTAAATAAACAAACATAAAGGAACGTAAATGAAAAACATGAAGGAACTTTCACGAACATAATTGAACGAACGAGGCCATTGTTCATGTTCGTTTGTTTAACTAAACGAAAGAGAAATTGCGTTTATGTTCGTTCATTTATTAAATAAACGAACTTTCCGCCGAACAATTCACGAACGGTTCGCCACGAACTTCCCTCCGAACAATTCACGAACGGTTCGCCGAACTTTCAGTTCGTTTACAGCCCTAACCGTATCCAAGCACTTTCTTTGCAAAGGGTAAAGACTCCCTGGATCCGCCCAACTGATTTAGCCTAAAGCTATAGGAAAATGAGGAATATCGATGTCCCACATGCATGCTATTTGATTCAAAGTTTAACAAATTTATGACAATATTAAGTTTTAAATTATATGTTACTTGTGGGTTTTTTATTTTATCAACAAACCATGTTCTTGATTTGGAAATAGATAAAATTTCTCCATCTTATGCAATAAGTACGATTTATATAAATCTTTTAGATTAACAAGACTCTATTCATACCATCAGTGGCGGATCTACCTTTAGCATGGGGTGCCTATACACCGGCTCAATTTTCACGTGGCTTTGTAATATATATATATATATATATATATATATATATATATATATATATATATATATATATATATATATATATATATATATATATATATATATATATATCCTATCCTAATAAATAAGTAACTCAAAGCCACATGTCATCACCATATTCATTTTGCCATATGTCATTTTCTCATAATTTTAAATTTCTTAAAAAAAACTAATTTGTTTGAAACATTTCCAACTCCTTAATGATCGGTTTAATTATCATTCAATTTCAAAATTAATTGTTATCATTTAATTTCAAAATTAATTGTTTTTTAATATCATATTATTTTTTAATGTGTAGAGTGATTTGGGAGACAATAGAGAGACAATTGACATCATAATATTTTGAAGAACGATTCTAATCATAATAGTGAATTTGGTTTTAGTACCGGTGACATTCTCATAATCAATTATATTTATCAAAATACAAAGTCGTAATAGTAAAAATCAAAAGCAAGAAGTCACGATACACGAAAAAAATTCTTAAAATTATTAATGTTTATATATTCTTAATTAATATTTTTTGTATCATCCCGTGTAATACACGGGTTTTACAACTAGTATATATATATATATATATATATATATATATATATATATATATATATATATATATATATATATATATATATATATATATATATATATATATATATATCAGGTTACACCCCCTCAAATTTTTTTTTTTTTGCATTCCTAATGGTAATTCCTGAATTCGCTGATGCATGCCATAGTTGATAATAATTGAAATCTTTACATGCCTATCTAATTCCCTGAAACCTTCTATTTTTAGTGGTTAAAAGGTAATGTTATATGTATGTCCATTTGATCCAATAGGTAGGTTGTGTAGCCCACCATCCGGGCTTTAGACAAAATAACAAAGAATATGATATAGTCGCCCAAATTGAGCCCATATTGCCCTCATCTCGATTCAAAGTCGGAACAGCCATCACTCTACTATATGTCATTTACGGATCATAACTCACTACATTGTACAATAATATCGATCAACTCTAGAAACAAATTAAGAAATTAATGAGCAACACAAATCGTATTTAAAATTTTATTAAATGCTAAAGAGGATCCAATTAAACATAATAATCAACTTTGCAACCTTAAGGTATTTTGGATCATACCTTCGAAGAGATCCATTAATGTAGAAGATGACAATCAAGATTGATTGAATATATATATATATATATATATATATATATATATATATATATATATATATATATATATATATATATATATATATATAGAGAGAGAGAGAGAGAGAGAGAGAGACACACACACACACGAATAGATCCAAACAATTGATAGTCTTTCAACCAACCAAATTTATTCTTCTTTCATTCAGATTTGAAGCAATCAACCTTAAAGGTGATAGTGAACTGGGGGGGGGGGGGGGGGGGGGGTTTGCTGAATTTGGAAGGGTGGGAGGAAGAGTTAGGGTTTGAGTTATATTGTCTTATTTCTTTAAATGATATTTCTCATTTCTTAAATACTTAGGTAGCGTTTGGTTCGGCGGAATTGGAAGGAATTGGAATCCAATTCCTTCAGAATGTTGTGTTTGGTTCACATTCTAGTAAGGAATTGGAATCCTAAATGAGCCTGACTTTCCGTTGACTTGAGGGAATTAAATTCCATCGGCTTGGTGAGGGAATTAAATACCATGAATGAGGGAAAGTAACAGATTACCTTTTTACCCTTGAAAACCTTTCTCTCTTAAACCCTATCTCCTAACGTTTTTCACGTATCAGACTATCACACCCCGCCTCCATCACAGGTGAGCTCGATTAAATCCTTCATCGCCGTCTCTCCACCTCGATCTCTCTCTCTCTCTCTCACGCACCCCGTCATGTTAACAGATCGTTGATTCGAACAAGTCTTTGACAGATGGAGTGCATCTTTATGTTCATCAATTCTAGATTGGAAGAGGTGAGTTTGATTTTGATTCCATCGGGCTCTCTCTCTATCTCGCTCTCTCTCTCTCTCTCTCTGTATGGCTCTCGAATCCTTTCACGCAGCCCGTAATTTTTTTTGCTGACCTTGCTGGTTGCAGCTTCCCCTCCCTCTCTCGAATCCCAATTTCTCCACAGAAAGTAATTGGCTGTTATCAGTAAGTTGCTCTCCCCTCTCTCTCTCTCTCACGTAATTTCTTTTGTTTACTACTTCTGGTTTATGGTTGTCGATGTGTCAATCGTGTTAACTTGTGTTCTGTTAACGTGAATTTTGTTTCCCTGATGTCTAAATTGTGTTAAGCTGATTTTGGTGTTAACCTTGTTATCCTGATTTGTGGTAACGTGATAATTGTATCCTGTTTTATGTTTGTGTGATTTAAATGAGGGCAAATCTGTCAATTTACATAGATTGCAATTTCTTTTCCTTACAACCAAACATAAAATAGAAATGGATTCTAATTTCATTTCCTGTCAACCAAACGGGATATTGAATTGGATTGCAATTCCTCACAGATTCTAATTCCTTCACGAACATTCTGTGAACCAAACGCCACCTTACACTCTTGCGTAAGACGTTTCAAAGCCTATTGAACTCAACTAGTTAAGTAAACTAATCTATCTAATTAATTATTTGGCTCATCAAATAAATCATTTATTTACTTATTAAATTAACTGTTTATTTAAGATATATATTCAGGAAAATTTTTATATTTTAACAGTATATTCGATTAAGTCCTAATTGTTTTTTATTCAATTAAGCCAAATATTTTGTTAAATGTTTAAAATTTTAGTTATATATAAAAAAATATTCATTAAAGTCCTTATATTTTGACCATTTTAACAATTTAGAGTTGAATTTTTAGTTTTTATTCAATTAAGTCATTACATTTTGACATTTACATTTTGACACTATACATCATCAATTGTAAAAATATAAAAATGAGAGGCCTACTGATTCTCACCCCAAAATTAGAGGAGCATATCCAAATCTTGACTATATACGTTCATTGTGAATATCATGTTGCACCTAATCGTAGCCATTATAACTGTCTTTTTTAGAACAATGTTTAAGCACATCACGGTATTATCACCGGAGGGGGAATGGATAAAGATTCAGGGTGAACGACCTCGGTTAAGAATGCCAGTTATCTCCTTTGCTCAAGCCCGAAGCTGTGTCAGCAAAGGAGGGATGTCCTATTTGGCTTATGTATCGGTGGCTCAACCAATTAAAGTGGGGGGTAGCGAATGTGAATGTGGTGAACGAGTTCCCAGATGTGTTTCCAGACGAACTTCCAGGGTTGCCACCAGATCGACAGGTTGAGTTCATGATTGAACTAGTTCCGGGAGCTGCTCCTGTTGCCCGAGCTCCATACCGTTTAGCACCTTCAGAGATGGTGGAACTGCGGAAGCAACTGGAAGAATTGCTAGACAGGGGTTTCATCTGACCGAGTACATCGCCTTGGGGAGCCCCTATCTTGTTTGTCAAGAAGAAAGATGGGTCGATGCGCATGTGTATTGACTATCGGGAATTAAACAAGATCACAGTAAAGAACAAATACCCGCTACCCAGAATAGACGACTTGTTTGATCAACTACAAGGCGCGTCCTATTTTTCTAAGATTGACCTGAGGTCGGGTTACCATCAGCTGAAGATAAGAGAAGCTGACATTCCGAAGACAGCTTTTCGAACGCGATACGATCATTATGAGTTTTTGGTGATGCCTTTTGGATTAACCAATGCTCCAGCCGTATTCATGGATCTTATGAACCGGGTGTGTCGACCGTTCCTTGATACCTCGGTGATAGTGTTTATTGATGACATCTTGGTGTATTCGCGAAGCCAAGCCGAACATGAGGTGCACCTTCGACAAGTGTTGGAGTTGCTTCGCCGAGAAAAACTGTACGCAAAATTCTCTAAGTGTGATTTCTGGCTAAGAGAAGTTCAATTTCTTGGCCATGTAATTAATGCCGAAGGAGTGAAAGTTGATCCAGCAAAGATTGAGGCCGTGATGAAGTGGGAACCGCCCCGGAGTCCAACTGAAATACGAAGTTTCCTTGGTTTAGCAGGCTATTATAGAAGATTTGTCGAGAATTTCTCTTCGATAGCTGTCCCGTTGACCAAGTTGACCAAGAAAGGTGAAAAAATCACAAGGGCTGAAAAGCAGCAAGAAGCATTCCAGAAGCTGAAACAAGCTCTATGTGAAGCACCGGTGTTAGTACTACCGCAAAGCGGAGAAGAATACGTGATCTATAGCGATGCTTCAAGAATCGGCCTTGGATGTGTGCTAATGCAGAAGGGTCGAGTCATAGCCTATGCGTCCCGCCAATTAAAAGATGCCGAGAAGAAGTATCCAGTTCATGATCTGGAATTAGCTGCGGTGGTTCTAGCATTGAAGGTGTGGAGGCACTATTTATACGGCGTGAAGTTTGTCATTTACACTGATCATAAAAGCCTGAAGTATTTATTTGATCAAAAAGAGCTTAATATGAGACAGCAAAGGTGGATGGATCTGTTGAAAGACTTTGATTGTGAAATTCAGTACTACCCTGGCAAGGCGAACGTGGTGGCAGATGCTCTAAGTAGAAAAGAAGCTCCTCTGAAAGTTACATCTGCATGCATGGGTGTAGTAAGCCGGTTACCAGAATTAATTCGTTTAGCACAAGAAGAAGCGTGTAAGCCAGAGAATGTAAAAAGTGAAAGAATGGTTGGATATTTAAGGCATTTGGAAGAAAATGCTCAGAAATTGAAGACCTTCAGAGGTCGAATATGGGTCCCAAAACAAGGAGAGGCGCGGAACTTGCTTCTAGAAGATGCACACTATAGTCGTTATGCAGTTCATCCGGGCAGTACCAAGATGTATCGGACGTTAAAACCGATGTATTGGTGGCCTGGAATGAAGAGAGATGTTGGAAAATTTGTGGAAAGATGTTTGACTTGTCTGCAAGTTAAGTCAAACCATCAGAAACCATATGGGGAAATACAACCATTGCCGGTTCCAGAGAAGAAATGGGACCATATTACCATGGATTTTGTCACAAAGTTTCCGCGGACACCGCGAGGTTATGATTCTATATGGGTGATTGTTGATCGATTGACCAAATCGGCACAATTTATACCATATAAAGAAAAGTACATAGTAGATCAACTGGCAAAAATCTACATAGATGAGGTGATTTGTCGGCATGGATTCCCAGCATCGATTGTAGACAGTAGGTTTACTTCTCATTTTTGGCAGAGTCTTCAAAAGCAACTGGGTACAAAAGTACTTATGAGTACAGCATATCACCCGCAGACCGATGGTCAGAGTGAAAGAACAATCCAGACTTTGGAAGACATGTTGAGAACTTGTATCATTGACTTCGGTGGAAGCTGGGAAGATCATTTGCCTTTAGTGGAGTTCGCGTACAATAACAGCTATCATTCCAGCATTCAGATGGCCCCGTATGAAGCCTTGTATGGAGCACCGTGCCGTACTCCAACCTGCTGGACTGAAGTTGGGGAAAAGTCGTTGGCTGGACCTGAAACTGTAGCACAGACCGAAGAAAAGATCAAACTGATACGCGAAAATTTGAAGGTAGCTCAGAATAGACAGAAACAATATGCGGACAAACGGGTGAAACCGATAGAATTCCAAGTAGGAGATATGGTAATGCTCAAAGTATCTCCTTGGAAAGGCCTAATACGTTTTGGGAAGAAAGGGAAGTTGAGTCCTCGCTTCATTGGACCTTTCCGTATATCCCAAAAAGTTGGAGCCGTGGCGTATAGATTGGAGTTACCTGATGAACTTCATGGTATACATGATGTATTCCATGTGTCCCATTTGAGAAAAACTTTGTTTGATAAGTCTCAACAAGTACCGCTTGCTGAAATTGAAGTGGATGACAGGTTAAGATACCCGGAACAACCCGAGAGGGTGTTAGACCGAAAGATAAAACAGCTGCGAAATAAGAAGATTAGTATGGTGAAAGTACTTTGGCGTCATCATAAAGGTTCCGACATGACGTGGGAGACTGAAAGTGAAATGAGGGAGAAATACCCTCAACTCTTTGTATGATTTCGGGGACGAAATCTCTTAAAGGAGGGGAGAATTTGTAACGCCAAAACATGCTTAATATATAATTATAATAAAAAGGGAAAATTGGTCATTTTACCTTAGAAGGGTAATTTGGTCTTTTGGACAGAAAAGGATTAAGTTTGTAATAATATTTTGAGTTTTGGACTTAAAATGTTATAAAATCTGATTTTTGTTATAAACTTTGTTAGTTGTGGCAAAAGTTTAAGAAAGGCAACTTCAAGGACCAAATTGCAATTTCTGGAAGTATAAAAGGATGGAAGCTTCTCCCATTTGTGTGCAGATTTTAGAGAATTACGGGAGAGTTTCCTTGTGCGATTTCTGCAAAGCTTTGAAGGGTTCTTGAAGATTGAAGCTTGAAAAATCGGATTATAGCATTCAAGTGAGGAATTGGAAGCTTGAAAGGTAAGTATTCCAAGTTCTTGATTGATTGTTCTTGAGGAATTTTTATAGAATCTGAAATGTGCAATTTCAGTTATGAAATTATGTGATAAGTAGCTTAATACTTCCAATAAGTCATACTAAAAAGGACTTAATTCAAGAAAATGGAAGTAGGTTGCTATTGTTCAAGAATTGGGATTTTGATCAAGAACCCTAGATAATGAGTTCTTGTGACAAACTTGATTCTAATGGATTAAAATGAGTTCTAGATGCTATAATGACTGAAAGAAATCATTAGAAGCAAGTAGAATTCAATAATTTCGGTTTTTGGAGCAAAAATGCAAAAACGGGAAATTGTATAAATGGGTTTGAATTTGATTCCTCAATGGTTTAAAACTTGTTACTAGTCAAGGGTTTTGGTCCTGGAACAATTCCCTACTAATTAAGTCAAGAATTAAGGACTTAACAAGAGAAAATGAGATTTTAAAGCATTAAATCGGAGTTTTCTGGACCTGCCAGCAGCAGGCACGACGCGGCCCTCACACTGGGCGCGGCGCGGGTCGAGGCAGAAACCATAAAACCTCCTGTTAAAATTTGGTGCATTTTCCAAGTTTGATTCTTATGCTAGGCTTATCCGATTGACCTGAAATTTTAAACATAGGTCTAATATGTTGTAAAACTTCATGGAAAATTATCGGAATACAAATATGACCTACTGAAAGTACTGTAGTAGAATACGCGTATTTCGGGAAGTGTATTAAATTTTTATACCAATGGTCAATGCTTGGAATTAGTCTTAAATTAGACTCTTGTGCATTAGAACCAACTGAAATGGTATATTAACCTATAATCATCATGAAATGAAGGGAATTATAGGTACGGGACAAAATCTTGCGGATTTCATTTCAAGGCAAGAAACGACAAAAGCTAGTAGTAGCAAGCTTTCAGGTGAGTAATCTCACTGTTATCCGTTGTGATATATGTTATATGAGCAGCTGCAGGTGGAAATGATTTTGGGGACAAATCTTGACAGAGTATATGATTTGATATACGACAAGACTAGATAAGCCGTGAGTCTGTTATAGACAAGAACGGAACTGTGAGTCAATATATCTATGTAAACTGTTATATAGACAACAACGGGCTAACCCGTGAGTCTAGGCAACAACGGGCTAACCCGTGAGCCACAGTTTATTCTGATGAGTTAAATTATATAGACAACAGCGGGCTAACCCGTGAGTCTAGGCAACAGCGGGCTAACCCGTGAGCCAAGGCAACAGCGGGCTAACCCGTGAGCCATATTTGATTTGGTATTGCATGATAATACATATTTTGACTTTGTATAGAGAATTTTATTCTTATACATGTTATTCTTGATTTGATTACTCATTGGGCTTTATAGCTCACCGTTTATTTGATATGTCCCTGCAGGTGAGCGTGATCCCGCGAAGGGAAAAGATAAAGTCCGTGACTGAGGACTTAGGATCGTGAAGTGACAGCCCGGCTTAGAGAATGTATAATATTTTATGTATTGTACTTCGTGATACTCTTGTACTCGCATTGTATTAACTGATACCCCTTACTTATGTTTTTATTTGTAAAATATTTGGTTTGAAAAATGAAAATTTTTGGGGTGTTTTTGTTAATAAGTCGGGTGTTACAAGTTGGTATCAGAGCCGTGGTTTAAGTGAACTAGGTGTCTTAGATTAGATTCCTGGACTTAAACCTTGAGAGAGGAATAGATAATGGACTGTTAGATATGTATAAGTTTGCTACTATATATGTAATCTAACGGTGTGCTGAAATTTTGAAGTATGAGAAATACACGAAGCAATCCCACTGGTGCGAATTCGCGTGGAACTGCAAGAAGTGGACCAGATCGGTCACGTGGCTCTGTTGGGCGAAGAGCACCAGCAAGGGAACCGGTAGGAGAAAATCCACCTGATATTCGGGCAATAGTGGAAGAAGTGGTTAGGCAAATGATGCCTGCGTTAACGAATAACCCCAACCCGAGCGGCAATCCTAATCCGAGTGCCAATCCTAATCCTAGTGAAGAGGCTGCAAAAAGTATTCATGACAGGCAGCCAGAAGATGAAAGCCAAGGGGAAAGTCGTGCTCGGGCAGTAAAAGAAACTCAAGGTGGGGAAGCCTCGGCAAAGAAAGTTGGATGTACTTACAAAGCCTTCCTTGGTTGTAAACCAAAGGAATTCTCGGGGACAGATGATCCAGTCAAAGCCATGGAATGGATCATGCATATTGAGAAGGTATTCCGAGTAAGCAAATGTGCAGATGATGATAAAGTTGAATTTGCCACAAACCAACTTACAAGCGGTGCACTACATTGGTGGCAAACCTACTATAAATCACTGGATCTTGATTTATCCCAATCGATACATTGGGAGCAATTCAAGACAAAGTTCAATGAAGAATACTGCTCGGAAGTAGCTATTCAGAAGTTGGAGGATGAATTCCTGCATCTGGAACAGGGTTCCCGATCTGTTCAGGAATATACTCTTAGCTTTCTGGAGAAAGCTAGGTTTGCGGAACACCATATCTACACTGAAAAGAGAAAGATCGACAAGTATGTCCGGGGGTTGACAACCCGAATTAGAGAAATTGTGCAACCGTTGAAACTAACTACTTTCCGGCAAGTGGTGGATCGAGCCACAGAAAGAGAAACAGAACTGAAGCGACAAGAAGACGAGAAGAAAGTTTTGGAAACGAAACGAAAGGCGGAAGACCAAGGTTGGACGCCTCAGAAAAAGTCGCAACAATCCGGGTCTAGGGGAAAAGGCCGGAAAGATGAAGGAAAGTGGTGCGAAAAATGCAGAAAAAGGCACACGGGCAGCTGTCGCAGCGATACTGGGTCAGTTAGTTGCCGAAATTGTGGAAAAACGGGTCATTCTACACGGGACTGTCGGGCGGACCGTAGGTGTTTCCAATGCGGGGCTACGGACCATATTCGCCTAAATTGTCCCCAACTGAAATCTGGTGTATACAGTGAAAGACCAGAGACGATCCAGTGGGGAAGAAGGAAGAGCCGAAGAACAGGGGACGACCGGTAGCCTCACGAGCCTTCCAGATGACTGTGGAGGAAGCCCGTGAGAAGACAGATGTGATTACAGGTATCTTTACTCTCAATACCATACCTGTATATGTTATATTTGATCCAGGGGCTACACACTGTTTTGTATCGGAGTCTTTGTTGCCACGTCTGAATGTACCGTTAACACCAATGGATGAAAGCTTAGAAGTGGCTATAGCGGACGGCATATATGTTTGGGTTTCTGAACACTTGGAAGGTTGTCAGCTTAAAATCTACGGGACCACTTTTCCTATAGATTTGAAGCCGATGACTACCAATGAATTTGGTGTAATTGTGGGGATGGATTGGTTGGCAACGAATTATGCCAACATGGATTGTAGGAATAAAAACATCACGGTATTATCACCGGAGGGGGAATGGATAAAGATTCAGGGTGAACGACCTCGGTTAAGAATGCCAGTTATCTCCTTTGCTCAAGCCCGAAGCTGTGTCAGTAAAGGAGGGATGTCCTATTTGGCTTATGTATCGGTGGCTCAACCAATTAAAGTGGGGGTAGCGAATGTGAATGTGGTGAACGAGTTCCCAGATGTGTTTCCAGACGAACTTCCAGGGTTGCCACCAGATCGACAGGTTGAGTTCATGATTGAACTAGTTCCGGGAGCTGCTCCTGTTGCCCGAGCTCCATACCGTTTAGCACCTTCAGAGATGGTGGAACTGCGGAAGCAACTGGAAGAATTGCTAGACAGGGGTTTCATCAGACCGAGTACATCGCCTTGGGGAGCCCCTATCTTGTTTGTCAAGAAGAAATCGGGAATTAAACAAGATCACAGTAAAGAACAAATACCCGCTACCCAGAATAGACGACTTGTTTGATCAACTACAAGGCGCGTCCTATTTTTCTAAGATTGACCTGAGGTCGGGTTACCATCAGCTGAAGATAAGAGAAGCTGACATTCCGAAGACAGCTTTCCGAACGCGATACGGTCATTATGAGTTTTTGGTGATGCCTTTTGGATTAACCAATGCTCCAGCCGTATTCATGGATCTTATGAACCGGGTGTGTCGACCGTTCCTTGATACCTCGGTGATAGTGTTTATTGATGACATCTTGGTGTATTCGCGAAGCCAAGCCGAACATGAGGTGCACCTTCGACAAGTGTTGGAGTTGCTTCGCCGAGAAAAATTGTACGCAAAATTCTCTAAGTGTGATTTCTGGCTAAGAGAAGTTCAATTTCTTGGCCATGTAATTAATGTCGAAGGAGTGAAAGTTGATCCAGCAAAGATTGAGGCCGTGATGAAGTGGGAACCGCCCCGGAGTCCAACTGAAATACGAAGTTTCCTTGGTTTAGCAGGCTATTATAGAAGATTTGTCGAGAATTTCTCTTCGATAGCTGTCCCGTTGACCAAGTTGACCAAGAAAGGTGAAAAATTCACATGGGCTGAAAAGCAACAAGAAGCATTCCAGAAGCTGAAACAAGCTCTATGTGAAGCACCGGTGTTAGTACTACCGCAAAGCGGAGAAGAATACGTGATCTATAGCGATGCTTCAAGAATCGGCCTCGGATGTGTGCTAATGCAGAAGGGTCGAGTCATAGCCTATGCGTCCCGCCAATTAAAAGATGCCGAGAAGAAGTATCCAGTTCATGATCTGGAATTAGCTACGGTGGTTCTAGCATTGAAGTTGTGGAGGCACTATTTATACGGTGTGAAGTTTGTCATTTACACTGATCATAAAAGCCTGAAGTATTTATTTGATCAAAAAGAGCTTAATATGAGACAGCAAAGGTGGATGGATCTGTTGAAAGACTTTGATTGTGAAATTCAGTACCACCCTGGCAAGGCGAACGTGGTGGCAGATGCTCTAAGTAGAAAAGAAGCTCCTTTGAAAGTTACATCTGCATGCATGGGTGTAGTAAGCCGGTTACCAGAATTAATTCGTTCAGCACAAGAAGAAGCGTGTAAGCCAGAGAATGTAAAAAGTGAAAGAATGGTTGGATATTTAAAGCATTTGGAGAAAATGCTCAGAAATTGAAGACCTTCAGAGGTCGAATATGGGTCCCAAAACAAGGAGAGGCGCGGAACTTGCTTCTAGAAGATGCACACTATAGTCGTTATGCAGTTCATCCGGGCAGTACCAAGATGTATCGGACGTTAAAACCGATGTATTGGTGGCCTGGAATGAAGAGAGATGTTGGAAAATTTGTGGAAAGATGTTTGACTTGTCTGCAAGTTAAGTCAAACCATCAGAAACCATATGGGGAAATACAACCATTGCCGGTTCCAGAGAAGAAATGGGACCATATTACCATGGATTTTGTCACAAAGTTGCCGCGAACACCGCGAGGTTATGATTCTATATGGGTGATTGTTGATCGATTGACCAAATCGGCACAATTTATACCATATAAAGAAAAGTACAGAGTAGATCAACTGGCGAAAATCTACATAGATGAGGTGATTTGTCGGCATGGATTCCCAGCATCGATTGTATCCGACCGAGACAGTAGGTTTACTTCTCATTTTTGGCAGAGTCTTCAAAAGCAACTGGGTACAAAAGTACTTATGAGTACAACATATCACCCGCAGACCGATGGTCAGAGTGAAAGAACAATCCAGACTTTGGAAGACATGTTGAGAACTTGTATCATTGACTTCGGTGGAAGCTGGGAAGATCATTTGCCTTTAGTGGAATTCGCGTACAATAACAGCTATCATTCCAGCATTCAGATGGCCCCGTATGAAGCCTTGTATGGAGCACCGTGCCGTACTCCAACCTGCTGGACTGAAGTTGGGGAAAAGCCGTTGGCTGGACCTGAAACTGTAGCACAGACCGAAGAAAAGATCAAACTGATACGCGAAAATTTGAAGGTAGCTCAGAATAGACAGAAACAATATGCGGACAAACGGGTGAAACCGATAGAATTCCAAGTAGGAGATATGGTAATGCTCAAAGTATCTCCTTGGAAAGGCCTAATACGTTTTGGGAAGAAAGGGAAGTTGAGTCCTCGCTTCATTGGACCTTTCCGTATATCCCAAAAAGTTGGAGCTGTGGCGTATAGATTGGAGTTACCTGATGAACTTCATGGTATACATGATGTATTCCATGTGTCCCATTTGAGAAAAACTTTGTTTGATAAGTCTCAACAAGTACCGCTTGTTGAAATTGAAGTGGATGACAGGTTAAGATACCCGGAACAACCCGAGAGGGTGTTAGACCGAAAGATAAAACAGCTGCGAAATAAGAAGATTAGTATGGTGAAAGTACTTTGGCGTCATCATAAAGGTTCCGACATGACGTGGGAGACCGAA
The DNA here is from genome assembly GCA_023525715.1 of Cichorium intybus. NCBI lineage: Eukaryota > Viridiplantae > Streptophyta > Magnoliopsida > Asterales > Asteraceae > Cichorium > Cichorium intybus. Next base: position 11,187,314 of record CM042013.1, on the reverse strand, counting down.
AGTGAAATGAGGGAGAAATACCCTCAACTCTTTGTATGATTTCGGGGACGAAATCTCTTAAAGGAGGGGAGAATTTGTAACGCCAAAACATGCTTAATATATAATTATAATAAAAAGGTCAAATTGGTCATTTTACCTTAGAAGGGTAATTTGGTCTTTTGGACAGAAAAGGATTAAGTTTGTAATAATATTTTGAGTTTTGGACTTAAAATGTTATAAAATCTGATTTTTGTCATAAACTTTGTTAGTTGTGGTAAAAGTTTAAGAAAGGCAACTTCAAGGACCAAATTGCAATTTCTGGAAGTATAAAAGGATGGAAGCTTCTCCCATTTGTGTGCAGATTTTAGAGAATTACGGGAGAGTTTCCTTGTGCGATTTCTGCAAAGCTTTGAAGGGTTCTTGAAGATTGAAGCTTGAAAAATCGGATTATAGCATTCAAGTGTGGAATTGGAAGCTTGAAAGGTAAGTATTCCAAGTTCTTGATTGATTGTTCTTGAGGAATTTTTATAGAATCTGAAATGTGCAATTTCAGTTATGAAATTATGTGATAAGTAGCTTAATACTTCCAATAAGTCATACTAAAAAGGACTTAATTCAAGAAAATGGAAGTAGGTTGCTATTGTTCAAGAATTGGGATTTTGATCAAGAACCCTAGATAATGAGTTCTTGTGACAAACTTGATTCTAATGGATTAAAATGAGTTCTAGATGCTATAATGACTGAAAGAAATCATTAGAAGCAAGTAGAATTCAATAATTTCGGTTTTTGGAGCAAAAATGCAAAAACGGGAAATTGTATAAATGGGTTTGAATTTGATTCCTCAACGGTTTAAAACTTGTTACTAGTCAAGGGTTTTGGTCCTGGAACAATTCCCTACTAATTAAGTCAAGAATTAAGGACTTAACAAGAGAAAATGAGATTTTAAAGCATTAAATCGGAGTTTTCTGGACCTGCCAGCAGCAGGCACGACGCGGCCCTCACACTGGGCGCGGCGTGGGTCGAGGCAGAAACCATAAAACCTCCTGTTAAAATTTGGTGCATTTTCCAAGTTTGATTCTTATGCTAGGCTTATCCGATTGACCTGAAATTTTAAACATAGGTCTAATATGTTGTAAAACTTCATGGAAAATTATCGGAATACAAATATGACCTCCTGAAAGTACTGTAGTAGAATACGCGTATTTCGGGAAGTGTATTAAATTTTTATACCAATGGTCAATGCTTGGAATTGGTCTTAAATTAGACTCTTGTGCATTAGAACCAACTGAAATGGTATATTAACCTATAATCATCATGAAATGAATGGAATTATAGGTACGGGATAAAATCTTGCGGATTTCATTTCAAGGCAAGAAACGACAAAAGCTAGTAGTAGCAAGCTTTCAGGTGAGTAATCTCACTGTTATCCGTTGTGATATATGTTATATGAGCAGCTGCAGGTGAAAATGATTTTGGGGACAAATCTTGACAGAGTATATGATTTGATATACGACAAGACTAGATAAGCCGTGAGTCTGTTATAGACAAGAACGGAACTGTGAGTCAATATATCTATGTAAACTGTTATATAGACAATAGCGGGCTAACCCGTGAGTCTAGGCAACAGCGGGCTAACCCGTGAGCCACAGTTTATTCTGATGAGTTAAATTATATAGACAACAGCGGGCTAACCCGTGAGTCTAGGCAACAGCGGGCTAACCCGTGAGCCAAGGCAACAGCGGGCTAACCCGTGAGCCATATTTGATTTGGTATTGCATGATAATACATATTTTGACTTTGTATAGAGAATTTTATTCTTATACATGTTATTCTTGATTTGATTACTCATTGGGCTTTATAGCTCACCGTTTATTTGATATGTCCCTGCAGGTGAGCGTGATCCCGCGAAGGGAAAAGATAAAGTCCGTGACTGAGGACTAAGGATCGTGAAGTGACAGGCCGGCTTAGAGAATGTATAATATTTTATGTATTGTACTTCATGATACTCTTGTACTCGCATTGTATTAACTGATACCCCTTACTTATGTTTTTATTTGTAAAATATTTGGTTTGAAAAATGAAAATTTTTGGGGTGTTTTTGTTAGTAAGTCGGGTGTTACACCAAGTGTCAAGTCCATCATGTTCTTCAACTAAGTCTTCCAATCTAAACACGTGTCAAAATAAGTTGGTTAGACTTGAAAAGCCTAGTAATAATTACCGGGGTTAAACCTCTTAAGAGCGTTGAATAAATTCAAAATATATAAGCCCTAAGACAAACCCTTAAAAAGGTTTTCAACACTTAAAAGAATAGTAACTAATTATTAATCATGGAAAGAAGCATTGCAAAGTTAAATAACCGTTTAGAAGGATTAACAAATCTTAAATCAACAAGTGAGATCAAATGCAATACAATATGTTTCCAAATCCCAAAACTAAAGTCCTCTACTCTCATAAATGGTCCATTTTTGTATAAAAGCATAAACATGGTAGTAACATCATACTTAAAAAGGATTCATAAACACCTAAAAATGTATACTTATGTAAAATAAAATACTAAATTAACCTTAATTAATTTACTCAGGGTCACATACACCTAATGGCACACATTAATCTCTTAAACTAGCATACATGACCATAGGGAAGCGTTAAGAGCACCCTAATGACCCCTAGACTCAATATAGACCAGAATACACTACCTAAAATAATATGGCCAATTCAAATGGTGTCGGTTAATTTAAATGTGAATACCTGCAAAATAACATGAAAAACTCTCAAACAACAACCAACTTTGCTTAATTTGATTCGAACACTTTGAACTCTAATTTCATTCACTTTTAACACTTGTAATAGGTACAAAACTCAATGAAAACATGTTATAACATGCCTAAATAATCCTCAACAAGATAAAGTAGTGGATTAAATAAATTATCTCATAAACTTTACTTTTAAGGTATTAAAACTCAAAGATGTTCACTAGCTTTAATTTTCACCCATGATTTGCATCAAGTATGATTTAAGTTGATTTTAAATCACATTAAAATGTTACTAAAATGAATGTAATCAAGAAGATTTGCTATTGCTATAATTATTTATATATTTCATGCAATATCAAGTGTCAAAAAACTGTAATTTTGGTCTAAAAGTGATAATAATGGTACTTAATGGTTGGAAATATAATATTTCAGGACTTATGGCACATTTGGAAAAAAGGGAGAAATAAGAGCTGAAAATGGATCTAGAATGAAAGTGCTAGAAAAGTGCGGTATCTAGTGGCGCTATCCTAACTTGGTGGCTCTATCGTTTAGCGGCATTATCCTAAACTTAGCGGCACGATCACAGGATTTTGATATTTTGAATATCACAATGAATCGTGAGGTTTTCGCTTTTAGCGACACGTTGGGGATAGCGTTGCGACGTGATCTTAAGTTGGCAGCTTAATAAAAAAACCGCATTTAATCAATTTCAGATGCATATTTTCAATATTTTTCGACCTGAGGGACGAATAAAAACCCTAGAGTTTGAGAGTCCAATAGGGTATTGGAAGGCTAGAAGCTAGGTTGATACGAAGTAGAATCATGAAGGATTCAAAGCAGGAATCATTAGGTTGCCGTTTTGTTTTTTCAGTTTTCTGGCTATAATCAACATACATTATGGTTCTTTCTGTTTTTGTTCTGGATTTGGGATTAAAAATGCATTGTTCTTGCTTGACTTTGAATAAACTCTAATGTTAGGTTTAATGTCATAAAATAGCAACCAATAATACATAATTTACTTTTTAAGTCACTTAACTTTTAATTGTATTCAATATGTCACTAAACTTTTTTTTTTGTGTTATCATTTCACCATTGAGTAGAATTTATCTAGATAAACTGATACAGAATACTAGGTGTTTGTCTGCTCTGAAATTCAATATTGCGGAATTTATCCATTTATGTCATTTTGACTTTGACATTGCATTCATAATGGTATAAAATTTGACAGATTATTTGATTGAAATGCACTCTAATGGTAGAATGAGAACACATAAAAAATTTTAGTGACCTATTAAATACAATTAAAAGACAATTGACCTAAAAAGCAATTTATATACTATTGGTTACCATTTTATGACATTATCCCTTGATGTTATGCATTGATTGATATTCGGTTATTAGGAAGCTATTTATTTTATCTTGTTGGCTTAATCATAAAACCTTATATGTTAAAGTTTGCTACTTTATAGTTTTATTAATGAGTTAATTCAATTTAGATGACCAATTTGGTTGTTTGGCTTGAATCATGTCTATACAATGACCATTAGGCATGTGTGACTAGAGATGTAACAAATCCTAGGGTTAGGATAGTAAAATCATAAACTTAAAGGTGTAAGATGCATTAGATAACCATATAATAATTAGTCACCATGACCATTGAGACTAATTGCCCAATCAAATCTACTGGATATGAACAAAATGTCTGGTAATAAGGATAATTAATTTATATGACCATTGTGATTAAGTCCTTAGAATCATGTTTTCCCCTTTCCGGTAATCAAATAAGCTAATTCAGTTTCATACATGTTCCCCGAGAGTTCGAAACCCTTTCTTACCATACTATACTGCTACACGATTGATACACTACCTAGTGTGCGATCGTCCTTAGTTTGATGGGAGCGGTTTACAAATGTTTTGGTCTTATACATTAGTTTTTGGCACCTCTCACGGATTGGTCACACACAAACAGATCAAGGTCATACTTGGTAATTGAGGATTCGCCTATAACAATGTTCCAAAGTTCGTTTTTGAGTTGAATTGATTTAAAATCCTTGTTGTCGTGGAAAAGGATCTCAATGCTAGACCAAACTTGATAAGCGGAGGAGTTCTTTTTCAAGATCATTTGCGGTAAAGATTGGGATAGCGCCCCGTATATCCACATCTTTACTATTTAGCAAATTCAATTCGGTTTTGCAATTGTGGCTGGGTCTTTCTCTTTAAGTTTTTGAAGAAGATCGGAGACCTCGAAACCTATACAGTGGGTTTCAAATAATTCTCGCTAAGAGTCGTAGTTCATCTTCTCTAGGTCAATAATAAGCTGAATCAATGCTCTTAGTTTGTAATGTCATAGGGCTTTTCGGAAACCATGACTGAGAAGCAGAATAATTGAAGAAGGGAGAAAAAAGTGGTTATTGAATTCACACACACAAAGATATCAAGATATGACTGGAAGTGTGGTGTTGAATTGATTCCGGTCACGGGAAAGAGAATAGGGAATGAGAAAATTATGGAAAGAATATCTCAGAGATTTGTTAGCTTTGGCACCATGTTATCTTTCAAATGAAATCATGACATCTTCTCTCATTCAACGTAATATATATATAAAGATAACACATGACATGGGCCTGATTAACAATCTATGGGCCAATATACAAAAACATACAACGTAAGCGATATACAATAAGAAGAAAACACATGACATGGGCCTGACTAACAATCTATAGGCCAATATACAAACACATACAATGAAGCCTATATACAATATGGAGACAATAAATGGCATGGGCCTGATTAACACCGTATGTGCCAATATACAAAGACATATAGTAAATATTATATACAATAAGGAGTCTACGTAAATATAAAACTATATAACTAACACTTTTTACCTCACTTCCAACACTTTTTACCTCTGCACAAAAATATTTGGTTGGAAAATAGTCAGAAAAACGTCGTAAAGTTTTAGGGTGCGTTTAGTTGCGGAAAATTGTTTTTCATTTTTCATTTTTCATTTTCAGAAAAACGAAATGAGTTTTCATTTTCAGTTTTCTATTGAAAATTTAGAAAACGCGTTTAGATAAAACCGATTCCGTTTTCATTTTCTATTTTAGAAAAACAGAAAACGTGTTTAGATATCTATTTTCTATCAAATTTCATTTTCAAATTTTTGATATGGGGTGGGTGGGGTGGGGAGGGGATGGGGGGATGAGGTGGGGCTGGAGGTGGGTGGGTGGGATGGGGTGGGTGGAGGTGGAGGTGGAGTGAGGTGGGGGTGGGTGGTGGTGGTGGTGGGGTGAGGGTGGGGTGGAGGTGGGGTGGGGTTAGGTGGAGGTGGAGGTGGAGTGAGTGGTGGTGGGTGAGGTTTGGGTGGGGGTGGGGTGGGGTGGGGTGGAGGTAGGTGGAGGTGGAGGTGGAGGTGGAGTGAGGTGGGGGTGGGGTGGGTGTGGTGAAGTGGTGGGTGGGTGCGGGTGGGGCGGGGGTGGGTGTTGTGGTGGGGAGTAGGGTGGATGGGTGGGGTTGGGTGGGTGGGTGGGGGTGGTGGGTGGGGTGGGGGTAGTGGGTGTTGTGAAGTGGTGGGTGGGTGTTGTGGTGGGGAGTAGGGTGGATAGGGGTGGGGGTGGAGTGGGGGTGGTGGGTGGGGTGGGGTAGGGTGGGTGGTGGGTGGTGGTGGGGTTGGGTGGGTGTTGATGTAATATTGCGGGTGTAGGTGAGAATGAGTGTGTGTGTGTGTGTTTTTGTATATTTTAGAAAAAATTTGGAAATAGAAAAATTTAGAAAACAATAATTTTGGGTTTTCCAAAATTTTCCAATTTCTTTGTAATTTTGGAAAAATGAAAATTTTTCATTTTCTTGGAAAACTTTGGAAAAATTGACGAACTAAACGCGTTTTCCAAATTCTCATTTTTCTTGGAAAAATTTTCCGGAAAACAGAGCAGTTTTCCGCAACTAAACGCACCCTTAAAGTTTGACGTGTGGGAAATCTGTTGGTACTCCCCATAGAACTTTTTGTCGGATATCATAATAAACATTTGCCGGAATTTTGTCATAAATATTTTCCTAGGACCAATTTTCCGACGAAATCGTCTTTTGTCGGAAAACTATCGCTAAAAGCTGTTTCCGAGTTCCTATGCTTTTCACATGCAAATTGTTGTCGGGAATCCTCCAGATTTCTACTAAGGCTATACGGAGTGGTGGCCAATGGCCAACGGATGGCCAAAGGGTTTTTGTGGGTTAGCAGGCGTTGGCCATTTTGTAAGGAGTGGTGGCCAATGGCCAAGGAACTGCCAACAGGGGGTGTTTTTGCCATTTCTTGAAAGTTTTATACCTGTTGGCATCTCGCCAACAGGTTGGCGAATTCATCTTGGCGAGCCGATGGCGAGTTCGACGGCAGTGGAGATGGCGAGTCGCCAAGAGGGTTGGCGACCTCTTGGCGAGCCATTGCTCCGTCCAGCCTAATGGACCAATTTAGTTCGTAAATGCATTTGTGAGTATGTTATATTCGGTGGTATGAAGACCATTTTTGACACGACGAATTGACATCATTACAAATTTTTTTAACCCATTCATATTGTTGATTTTACGAGAAATAGCATTAGTGTGAGGAGACATGACTGGTTGTTGATTTTACTAGTTATACATTGTTGAAATCGTTGTGAGTATACCTCATGGCTGGTTGATGTCCTTCGATGAAGAGAGAAGTGGCGGCCGGAGGCGTATTGAGCTTCCGAGGAGGAAAGTCGTAGGGGTCTGGTTAAGGTGGTAAAATTATGCTGAGATTGTGGATAGGCTTTGGACCTAGTCGAGGTGGTATGACTGTGGATGGGTTGAGGAAAACAGTCTGAGCCTAATCGACGAAGACAGAGATATCGTCGGAACTGGAAAACGGTGGTTAAAATAGTAGACAATGATATTTTAAAACCAAAATTGAAAGTTAGCAACCTATTGGGTGCAATTAAAAGTTATGCGACCTAATGAATAATTTTTGTGTTATCGGTTGTCATTATAGATCATTAATCCTTTAATAAATGGTTGAAATTAGGTTGACTTAGTTTATATTTTTCTCAAACCAATATATTTAATAAATAAGTTGAATCCGGATGAACTCGTTTAAATGTTAAAAAGTAAATAAAAAACTTACATCTATTTAAATTGTTACATACTCCAATAATTTTTCAAAAAAAAAAATGAAAAACAATTACAAACTCTGATCATTGTTGAACAAATTGAAAAAAATTTACAAACTCCAATAGTTCTTCTGAAAAAAAAATACAAACGTAAACACAAAGATAAAATAAAAAAATTGAATTTTAAATATTAAAATTTTATAAATGTAAAATGAAAATCAAAATTATTCATAAACAAGTTGGCGGGTAAAACCAGGTTTGAAATTTCAACATTAACAATCAATATAATTAAACGGGTTAAACGAAATTTGACTCATTTAATTTAATTAAACGGATTAAAAATCTTAAATCATACCAAGTTAGGTTCTGGATGAGTCACTTTTGACGACTCTAGGTTCGACCTAATAGATTTATCTTTTTTTTTTGTATCGGATTTTTCAAGATTTATTTTTATTGTAATAGTTATACTGAAATTGTTTTTTATTATAATTTAAAATTTTCTGTATTACAAAAAGACCTATACTTACGTAATTTTCATAAAAATTTGTCCTTAAAATAGTTAAAGTAGAATCAGATTACAGTGATGCAGCGCAAAGGCATATATCGCAATACCATAAACCTAATGCCCGTAATCCGTCATTGACAAGTTCGTCAACAAATCTGTCGATATATTCAATATTGGTGGAAAATAAAATGTACCAAATTAAATGTTTCCATCCGCTGATTTGGAAGAGTCGGCTGCTAATATTGTCCCTACTGATTAGCCACTACACATTTGCGACAGATATTTTCCGCATTAAATTGTTTCACGCATGAATTAGTTATTGCTTTAAATTTTGTTTTGTGTGAAAGATTATCACTTCCTTTAACAAACTAACATTCCTCTTTACTGATTTCCGTTTGTTTTGATTTTTCTTATGTTGGTTTATCTCTTTTGTAAAAAGTCCATGGTTGAATTCAGTTCTATTCAAAATACAATACACTAAATTCCCTTCTTATGAAATTCTCGCTTTTTTTTTTTAACGGCAATAAAAACTTTATAAACCATGAAATTCTCGCTACATCTTATTTTAATATATATTCTTTAAATTTTATTATCTACATCCCTACACAAAAAGCAAACTCAAATAATTTGATGAAACACAAAATCGTAAAAACACACAAATATTTGGCCAAATTGAAACAAAAAATAGAAACATCAAGCAAACCTTTCACCACCGTGGGAGGTTTTTCAAATTTAAAAAACTCAAAATAGCAAACTTTAACGGTTTAAAAAAATCGAGTATTACTTTCCAATTGATAAAGAAATGCAAAGGTACATATATGTAGTTCGGTGTGACATGAGCACAAACATCCTTCCAAAAACAGAAAGGAAACTTCAAACTTGTGCCATTAATTATTACCAACGTAGACAAATGCACGTTGTTTCAAACACATTTACGGAGTAGAATTTAGGAAGTAGCTTGGTTGTAAAACTTGGGTGCTAATCGAGGTGACATGAGAACGCCAAGTGGAGTAGCTTTAGAGGTTATCATCCCCGGGAAGTGTTCGGTCATATCAAGCGGTCCTCCAGTTGGACTTTGGAAGTCAAACCCTTGTAATAAGGTGGCCAATGTCAATTGCATAGACTGAACCGCTAATGATATTCCAGGACATGTTCTTCTTCCGCTGCTAAACGGAAAGTATTCATATGACTGACCCCAAACGTCGATGTCCTTCTGAGTCGTCAAGAATCTCTCAGGTATATACTCCTCCGGTTGGGTCCAGAACTCTGGATCACGTTGGATATTCCAGAGGTTTACCATCAGTCTCGTCCCTTTTTTAACTTTGTAACCAGCCACTATGCAGTCTTCGATGGCTTGGTGAGGAGCAATGATTGCACCCGGGGGGTACAAACGCAATGATTCTTTGATGATGGCGTTAAGGTAAACTAAGTTCTTCAAATCTGATTCTTCCACTACTCTCTCCCTTCCAACATGTGTCTCGATTTCTTCTTGGGCTTTTTCTAGCACGTGACGGTGGTTGACTAGCAAAGCTAGCGTCCATGTTAGAGCCACTGTTGTTGTGTCTGCTGCACCTCCAATAATCGTCTGATGAAAACACACAAAACCACAATTTAAAGGCCCACTTGAATAAAAAGTAAATGGTTTTTGTTGGTTATAATTTATTATCTATTTAAATGTATAGCTGTAGGAATTAATAAAATCTTACCGAGCATGTAGCTTTCACAATCGTTCCTTTATCGAATACGGAAAGATCCTTATCCGATTCGCTATTCAAACGGTTCAGCAATGAGGCAACGAAAACTTCGTCTTTGGGATCAATAGGCTGCCCGGAACTCATCTTTTCTCTCTGCTCCCTTATCCAATCTTCCATAATGACGTCGTATTCTTCGGCAGTTTTCTTAACCTTTTTATGGAAACTAAAATCTAACCATCGTAACCAAGGAATCACATCACCAACCACCACTGTCCCCAGTTCATGGACGTAATCCTTTATAGTGTTCTTGACATGATCACCTTCTTTGTCACCGGTTGTATATCGTCTCCCTGCTATCATCCTGAGAACAACATTAAATACGAGGTTCTCAAACCATTTCTCCATTTCGATGGTTACCTTTCCCGTAGAGTCTTTGTCTTCTATCCAAACTTTATAAAGATCTCTCATCAAATAATTCACTTCGGAGGTCCGCACATGTGAAAGCATCCGAAGACGGTTTGGCGAAAGTAGATCAAGCACGGCTATCTTTCGCAAGCCTCTCCAGTAAGGGCCATAAGGAACGAAGCCAAAGCTTGCAAAATTGTAGCCGAGCAGTTCAACTGCGAGTGATCTGGGTCTGTCTGCAAACGCCTTGTCGTTGGTGGTGTAGCACTCTCTAGCCATTTCCGCACTGTTCACCACGAGAGCTTGATGAGCACCAAGCTTTAGAGTGAGGATTGGTCCGTACTTTTTACCCAGGGATGCAAGTACTCTGTGAGGCAGGCCACCTTCACCGCTAAGAAGATGCAGGTGCCCGATTATTGGCCATGCTCCCGCCGGCCGCGGAGGTTCTTTCACATCTCCGGTCTTTCTTGTAAGCACAAAACGGAGAAATAAAATGAGAGACAAGATGCCAGCAATTACCGGTGTAAATATTGCAAGGAAAGACATGGCTTATGGTGTTCACAACTATCGTGCAATCAAACAATTTATACACGTGCCTTTCTAAAAAAATTATACAGGGGAGTGAGGTGATCTTTGACAAGATCTTCGACATGATCTTTTACATAAACAATAGGATAGTGGGGGAATGGCAGGTTCTGTTCACATCCCTCTTGTTGGGGCTAGAATCAGTTTTCATGTTATTTAATAAACTAAATAAATTATATATAATATATTTTAGTAATATAACATTCATATTATATACACAATAATTTTTTCTCAAATACAACAATATATATTTTAACAGTGTTGTATAGTATTCATAAAAAATATTAATTTGTTGTGTACAAATCACTCCCCTATTATGATTAGAGGATTTGAAAGCCACTGTCTCACATTCGTGTGTGTGTATATATATATATATATATATATATATATATATATATATATATATATATATATATATATATATATATATATATATATATATATATATATATATATATATATATATATATATATATATATATATATATATATATATATATATATATATATATATATATATATATATATATATATATATATCAGTGTTGTAAAAGTGATAGCATTAACAACATTTTTAGATCAAATATGTTAGATTAATAATTATAATGTGATAACATTAACAACATAATGTCTTACATCCAATTTAACGATTTGGGTTTTACGTTTAATATTCTATTTGAACTTTTAACTATTTAAAAAAGTAGTTTTTGGATAATTGTTTCAAGTTTATACAACATTTCGAATTACCTTTAAAAAATATGTTAGATTAATAATTATAATGTAATAGCATTAAAAACATAATGTTTTACATCCAATTTAACGATTTGGGTTTTACGTGTAATATTCTATTTGAACTTTTTAACTATTTGAAAACGTAGTATTTGGACAATTGTTTCAAGTTTATTCAACATTTCGAATTACGTTTAAAAATATGTTAGATTAATAATTATAATGTGATAGCATTAAAAACATAATGTTTTACATCCAATTTAATGATTTGGGTTTTACGTTTAATATTCTATTTGAACTTTTTAACTATTTGAAATGGTAGTATTTGGAGAATTATTTCAAGTTTATTCAACATTTCAAATTATGTTTTGAATTTAGCATCGTTTTTAGATCAAATACGTTAGATTAATAATTATAATGTGGTAGCACTAAAAAGCATAATGTTTTATATCCAATTAATTTAAACCAATAAATTAAGTATGTTAAGGTGAAATGTTGAAGAATTAAGTTTGGAATATTATTTTACTTTCACTTATCTCACATTAATTAACCAAATTGTAATAATTATTAGAAAAAATTTGACAGGTCATACGATTTCAAATTGATATGGTGCAAGTATTTGTATATATATATATATATATATATATATATATATATATATATATATATATATATATATATATATATATATATATATATATATATATATATATATATATATATATATATATATATATATATATATATAATTCATATATGATTTTTCACCTCTCCTACCACCTGAACCACCTTTATCACCACTACCACCACCGTCGTCGCCGTCGCCACCATTGTTGCCGCCACGACCATCTTTACCACCCTACCACCTCACCCACCACCCCTATCTCGACATCGCCACCAACCACCACCACCGCTAATGTCACCTCCACCACCTTAATCACCATCACTACTACCCATACCGCCGCTACCGCCTTTACCACCACCTCCCCCACCCCTACCAAACATCTTATTAAATTGACATAAACTTTGTAAACTACGATTGTATCTTAAAAGATTATAAATAATTATTTCAGGTGAAATGAGGATGAGCACGGATGTGGGTCTGAACCAAATCAGGCTGAGAACCAATTTAATGAGAAATAAAAAACCGGGAATCAGACGGAATACCGGTTTAGGTTCCGGTTCCGTTATACAAGGAAATGTGCTTTTAGAGGATGTATTCGGTTCCGGATCTCGCCAGAACTGGATCGAGACCGAAAACCAGAACCGATTCGAAACACCCTTTATTATTAGGAACCATTTCCATCTCAGTGACGCTCTAACAATTTGCCAAAAATCTAAATATTTAGAAGGTTCCTGTTATTAAGTTGTCAATTGACCTAAGCATTGATTTGATGCCCTCCCTTATTGAGGGATATGTATAGTAAGGATATCACAATTATTAGTAGGGTTGGCAAATATGTATCACAGAGAACCAACCAATATATTATCAACCGTACAAACAAAAGTGATAGCTAACATGTTTGGTAGCCAATATGTTCGGCTGGTAGTACCATTGCAATTAAGCAGTCTTGATACGGTAACGATACAAAATTTTGAATACCACGGTTGTACCGTACCAAGCAATATATATATATATATATATATATATATATATATATATATATATATATATATATATATATATATATATATATATATATATATATATATATATATATATATATATACACACACACACACACATATACATATACATATACATATATAGGGTGTGGATCCGGTGATGACTCAAAAAATGGTGAGGACTGCGAGGATAATTCTCCACCACCCACTTCGTAAACGGCACAAACGTCAAACTTAATATTTAGACGTGACGCGTTCATGCGACGCATGTCCGTGGAACGTAATATGAACTCGATTAAAGTTTCATAATATAGTGAGTAGAAGTAGCCTTTAAAGTTTCATAATTTTTGAAAAATATTTTTTTCTGGGTTTTTTATAAAAATTAAAAATTAAAAAAATAATTTTTTTTCAAATTTTCATGATTGTGCTCATTTTGTAGAGAATTAAATTTTAAGAACTTAGGTTTTTTCAGAATTTTTTTTTTGTAAAGAAAAAAAAAAGTTATACCCGAAAAACAAAACGTGTGGAATAAAAATAAAAACTCAGCCAATGGCTGGGCGACATGTGGCAGAGAGAGAGAGAGAAGGGGAGGTAGAGGCACGTGAATAAGGCATTTTCTGATTTTTTTATTCTGTTTTCTTCTATTCTTTTACATTTTAACCCTACAAACAATTAACATTCAGGGGAATTTATCAAAATCTCGCAAATAATTACGAAAGTGCCATATCATCTCGCGATATTTTGACGATAAATAAGATTAAATCTCATCCACTAATTTTTGAAAGGTTTTCCGCAACCATGAACTAAATATCCTAAATTCACATGCAACCTAGAAAAGATCTATGTTTTCTTACTTTGAACATGTAACTAATTCCTAAAGGCCAAACAATAATTAACTAAAAGAATAAATCAGAAAAAACTAACCTTTAGTTTTAATCTTGAAGCTAAACAGCACAAGTGTCCTGCCTCAAATGAGATCACACCTAGGGAGCCAGAGGGTGGACGAAAATTCCAGAGAGAATTATAGAATGAGCAACTTATAATGAGGTCTAGGGTTCCCTATTTATAGGGAAACAAGAAACCCTAGCCGTCAGCCATTTTCCGGATTATACGTACGCGCGTCGCGGCCTTTACATTGGCGCGCCGCGCGCCGCAATTCAACTATTGAATTCGTACGAATATGTAAGCGCGTCGCGGCCTTTACATTTGCGCGCCGCGCGCCGCAATTTAACTATTGAATTTGTACGACTTTAATCCTTGACTTCCTGATTAATCTAATTAATGCCACAGGAATTAATCCAATTAATTCCTGATTAATTATTAATCAATCAATATAGTTTCTAATTAATATATTATCACTTTAATATATTAACAAACCATATCTTTTATTTCTATTGATTTATTAATCCCATAATAAACCAACCTTTCTCTCTACCGAACTTTCCTGTGGCATTAATTAGTATATTAATTAGAGTGATAATATATTAATTAGAAACTATATTGATTGATTGATATGGTTTGTTAATATATTAAAGTGATAATATATTAATTAGAAACTATATTGATTGATTGATAATTAATCAGGAATTAATTGGATTAATTCCTGTGGCATTAATTAGATTAATCAGGAAGTCAATGATTAAAGTCGTACAAATTCAATAGTTGAATTGCGGCGCGCGGCGCGCAAATGTAAAGGCCGCGACGTGCGTACATATTCGTACGAATTCAATAGTTGAATTGCGGCGCGCGGCGCGCCAATGTAAAGGCCGCGACGCGCGTACGTATAATCCGGAAAATGGCTGACGACTAGGGTTTCTTGTTTCCCTATAAATAGGGAACCCTAGGCCTCATTATAAGTTGCTCATTCTATAATTCTCTCTGGAATTTTCGTCCACCCTCTGGCTCCCTGTGTGTGATCTTATTTGAGGCAGGACACTTGTGCTGCTTAGCTTCAAGATTATACTAAAGGTTAGTTTTTTCTGATTTATTCTTTTAGTTAATTTTTGTTTGGCCTTTAGAAATTAGTTACATGTTCAAAGTAAGAAAACATAGATCTTTTCTAGGTTGCATGTGAACTTAGGTTATTTAGTTCATGGTTACGGAAAACCTTTCAGTGGTATCAGAGCATTTGGTTGTTTTCTTATTGAATGGCTGTAATAGTTTTCCTAATTAGGGTTTTAAAGTTTACAAATCCTTTGGGCCTGATTTCGATTTTAGGGTTTAGGGTTTTTTGAAACCCTATCCCTCCCCCCCCCCCCTCTTTTTCGATTTTCTGCTTAGGGTTTAGAAGGCTTTCTATTTTTGGTAACTTTAATTGTTTAATTAAATGGATAACCTTAAACCCAAATTAGTTTGAATTCGATTATTAGGGGTTTAAGATAGGTTTAAATTAATTTGATTAATTTGTGAAACCTATCTACATTTGAATTAATTTAATTAATTGTTTAATTAAAAGATAATTCAAGGGATTTAATTTAATTTTAAATTTAATGGTTAAATTTCGAAAATTATAGGATAAATCCTAAATATTTTAAAAGGTTTAAAATATCTAGATTTAATTAATTTAATTAATAGTTTAATTAAAAGATGAATTAAATCGAATTTAAAGGTTTAATTTAATTTTGAATTTAATAGTTAAATTGGTAAAATTAAAAGATAAACCTGGAATATTTTAAAGGGTTTTAAAATACATCTTATATATGTTATTAAAGGTTAATACTATATGTATAAGATAAAATTGGTCAGTCAATTCAATAGTAGGCCTCATTCACGAAGCTGATCTATAAAGTGGGTATAAGGAGACTGCCTGTAAAATGGCAGTCTAATGGGTGAACTCTCTCGCCCACCGCTTTCCTGATCAGTGGAGGGTCGTTAGCCGAACAGTTTTGATAGGACCGCTTAATCATTAAAAGTATAATGATCAAAGTACTAGAACCCATACAAGAATTCCCAATCTAGTTACTTTAGAAAAAATGTGATTTTGATGCTAACCCATGAAATTGCACATTGCACTTTATGAAACGTTGGTGGAGCGTGTGTGGGTTACCGGCACACCAATGGGGGTTCATAAAGAGTGGCAATGGGTTTCTCGGGTGTTATCATTGTTGATGGAGCGTGTGTGGTTAACCGGCACATCAGTTTGAGATGATAATGGACCCCGAGAGTACCAAGCTAATTTGCATGATTATTCACACCCGGTTTGTGATCCTCAGCATCCCAGTCACAAACAGTGGGGCATATCCGAGATTAAACATGCCATTGAACAGTTCAATGAGTCTCACAGATCTAAGAATTTCATTAGACTGAAATTGATAAAAGTTATCTACCTTAATGACCACTGTGTTGTGACTACGGCATCCCTCTTCACAGCATAGTTGGGGTATTTTGGATCCTAGCCTTGTTAAATAATGTATATTGGGTAATTATTTCAAAGGATGAATTAAACGAATAAATTCAAATTTTATATATGTCTGAAGAAAATGTCATTCTCCTCCTTCTCCTCCTTCTGAGAGCTTCAGAAAGCACCTGTTTAGTATGGTAAGGCTGACTGGCCTGAACTATGTGATATGGTTTTGCAATTAGAGAATAGTTCTTAGTTTTGCTGGCGAACCATATCCGACTGAGTGTCCGCTCCCATACATGACATCACACAGCAGCTTGTGATGAGCATGACTCCTTGACTATTGAGTCCAAGGAAGTTCGTTGCATTATGCTATTGATCATTGACCCCGAGTTCCGTAGGGATTTAGAATTCCTGGGGTCACATAAGTTAGCACAGCTAGTTGAGGAAAGGTTCCGAGAACTGGTTGAAAAAGGAGAACGAACTAGGATCTTCAAAGAGCTTGAAGTTGCAAGCTAGAATGAAGCAGCACCAGTTTGCATGTTCCCAAGTTTGAGGGATACATAGGCGAACAGTATAAAACTGGTTTCCCCTTGTGATCAGGAGTTAAGCATTAGCTCGACTCGCTGATCCGTTCATCCAGATGAACAGGAAGGGTAATCGGATAAGACAATCATGGAAATGCATTCAATGTCGACTCTAAATGAGTCGTTCATGGAGAAGCATAGTTCTATTGATTCAGCTGTTTCAGGATTAAGTCCAGTATTAAAGTGCATCAAGAAATGATCCAGATCGTCTGGACCGATTGTTCGATGTTTCAAACTGGGAATCCATAAGGTGGGACACAGTCACAGAAAGATTGGAAAAATGCTCTAAAGCCAAACCGTTTGGCAAACTTAGTAATATCTTAAAACTCAGAATACCTGATCCTCATTTCCTTGATACAGGATGTGTTTCTCACATTTGCTCTGTATGCACGGACTCTGTAGGATGCGGGATGTTGTCGCACAGGAGCATATTCAGATTGGATATGGAGCTCGTGCATTTTTGGAGTTAAGCTAGATATTTGTTCTTGTTATTGGTTTATAGATACATTTAACATAGATTCGCATTGAACATTGTTCTGAGGATAATTCTGGTTTAATGAAATATTTTAATTGTCCTCGAAATGTTGTGTGAATGTGTTAATGGCATAAATGGTAATGACTTGAATGTTGATACGTCCAATGGGATTGGACTTATAAATTGTGTTCTTTATGATTGTTAAAATGAATTTTATGAGAATCACTTCAACCAAAGGTCCAGTTGGACAGGACTTTGGAATCATTTGACTTAGAGTCATATGATGAATTGAGTGCTTAATAAAATTAATTGTGGCAGGAAAGGAATCGCCCAAAGATCCAATGGATAGGATTTTGGAATCAGTTGACTTGGAGTCAGGTGATGATTGCATGTCTTGAACAATATTAACAAAGTCATAAATTTACATGGAGATGTAAAAGTATTAAGATTTTGAGCAACAGACACATAAGTTACTGTGTATTGCTCGAATCTTCGAACAGAATACGATTAGTTATGCTTCATGATATTTGCCAAATGGTTTGACAAATATGGCTTCGTTTATCGGAATAAGCGATTGATTGGAACCTTGAAGTGTTCAAAGATTTCAAAGGAAGCATAAGATCAACAGAACCTGAGTAACAACATAGACTGAGAAAATGTTTCATAGTTTATCCTCTTCCAAGAACACTAATGGTTATAATGTGTCTTAGGGAAGATGATGGAGCATTGATCGAAATAGTTTTGATCCTCGGTGTATAAGATACACTGGATACATTTCCGACTAATATTTCAATGAATTGAATATTCAACCAGTCAGACCGCAGAAGCCATATTCCGACCACATCTTAGACTAAGTAGGTTATGTTGACACTGTCTGAAATGTAAAGCTGGGATCATCCCACTAGTACATAGATAGTCCAAGGTCATGTAGCATTCGTCTGAATCTCATGACAAGCCTGAAACTGATCAGCAATGTCGTTTCATTGACCACTCCGGTTATCCTTTGAAAGAAGAGTACTTTTAGAAAGAACTCAAGTTCTAAGGAAACAGTGGGAGTAAGAATAATTATGAATGAGTTCAGGGATTAGCCAAGTGAAAGAACCTTTAGTCACCACTGGGACTTGACCAGGAATTAGATTCCTGTTAAAACTGACATACCCTCTTTTCGCTTGACCAGTAGTTATTTTCACTGTCATAAGGAGTTATGATTTGGGTGATATACCGGGTAGTGGTAAAACACTAAAGTTGGTACGGATAAGTAATCCGACTGCTGGAAGCATTGGTGAGCCCAGTTGCTGCCAAGTAAGAGAACCTTACCACGAGACACAGTCTATGTGACAGCTTGATTGATCTTTACAACTGGTCTAGGAACCAGTGGGAGTAATTGAATCATCAAAAGAAGGGAACATAGAAATGTACTTACAAAACATCTGGTTAAATGAGTCATCACTTGGAGTCAAGCAATTGATTCTGAGAGATGCACTCTCAATAGAAGATGTAATCCGAGAGGATTCTGCGTGGCATAGTGTGAGTCGTTAGTGGAGCGTGTGTGGTTTACCGGCACACTAATATGGACTCACATAGAGCATGTCATTACAAAAGGTACATGGGCCCGGGATTCATCCCATGGGCATCTCGCAAGAAAGGATATTCGGATTCTCAAAATAGGCCAAAAGGTTTGGATTTTGTGAATAGCCTGAAATATTTCCTTTAATATGTCGGAAAGGTTTGGATTTCGGTTTCGCAAAATGTGCCATAGGTTCTGGATTTTGTGAATAGTCTAAAAGAGTCATATAACGGTGTCAAAGCCAGTGGGAGTATCGTTGTTATCTGCTATCATTGTATGTGGGTTACATACTGGTTCTAGGAAACGTCTCTTATCATTACAAAGTGTAATGACTTGGTGTTAAGAAACGGTTCGCTATGAAAGACTTTAAGAGATACAACATACTCTGATGGTTGTAAACATCTATTTGATAGATCAGAATTCTGCCAATATGATCTTGATGAGATTCAAGATGCATAACCCCAGGAATGGAGTTTCCTGTCATTGCAAAGTGTAATGAATTGGCATGAAAGAAACAAAGAAGGTGCAGCATGCTCACGTAATTCATAGACATCTATCAGATAGATGAGACTGACAGTATTGACTTAGCGGTTGAGAATATGATCTTGATGGGATTCAAGATGCATAAGAAAGAGTCCCTGAAAGGAAATGGTTTCCGGAAATCATGACACAAGGATTATTGGTAATCTTAGGATTCCGAAAGGCCTTGGAATGAGATTACATCAGGTTCCTCGAGCCTCTTGGACAAATCAGAAGTGTTATGAACATATCCTGATGACTTAATGCTTAGAGCATTGTAAGTTGGATTCAGGATATTGCCTGGCTGAGAATACTGAATGGATTTTTGAACAGACGTGAGAAATCATTGGGAAATGATTAGGGTGATTGATTTGAAAGGGTTTTCAAATCGGTAATTGTTTACACCAGAACGTGATGCTGTAGGACTTCATGGTTAAAGAATTTCGTTGGTTTCTGATGGAGCGCGTGTGGTTCACCGGCACATCATGACACCTCGAAATTGTCTTAGGGTATAGTCATGTAGACTAAAGACCCGAGAACCATGGGCAGTCACGGTACACATCACCGGAATGGAGTTGTGAGAGAGAATGACAAAATGACAGAATGACAAATTGAGATATCATCGGAAGAGTATCCGATAGGATCATCTGCAATAAAGTGTATAAGTGTTAGACACTTGGATACATAGAAAGAGTGAAAAGGTCATAGACATAGATATAAAAGGCTTGAATTGAAAGTTTAAAAGAGAATAAGAAACTGATAATAGTTATGATAAATCCGACTTGGTAATTACCTCGTGGAGACTTGGTAATAAGCAGGAGTAGCTGCCAGTCAGATTTTATGTTTCGCTTTTGCATGTTTTACTTCCTGAATAATTGGATTATTCAAATATCCACAGTCGTTCATACTCTTAGGGAGTAAGTATGAAGGAAGACTGTCATGAATTGGTTTGTAGATTGTCTAAGGAGTTAGACATAGCAATAAGATTGCTGCAACGTTCATGAGTACTTGGAAATGGAGATTTGAGTATTGGATAAACCCGCGCTCAATGGATTGCTTCATGGATTATATCTCGAGCAATGTTGAGACGATAATATCTTATGGTCTTAAAGTGGAGAGATATGAGTTATAATTTGCAAGGCAGTTGTTCATTGATAGTACGAAAACGCATCGGTAACTCGATGTTATAAAACGTGCTGTTGTGAGTGATTTGTCGGGTAGAAGATATAACATATTAGTCAAAGCTTATTCGTCCCTTGACCCAGACGGGAAACAGATATCTGTTGGCCACTCGATGATTTTGAAGTTGACTGAAGCGCTGGCCAGCCGGGACTAAATTGATTCGTTCAATTAGAAGTCTAAAAGTCATAAGCAAAATCGGAAATCGGGAAACAGTGTGTCAGACAGAGATTGATCTCAATCCATGTCTCATGTCTGAAAATATCTTATTGGACGGAGGATCATTTGATCACTTATCTATGGACAGAACTGACTAGGTCAGAGTTCGGCAGCAGTTTCTAGGAAGCTACAGTTTGCTGATTAATTAGAGGCTAAATTGGTAATTATAGTCATAGACTTATCCAAATGGGAGACTGTTAGATTAGGTGTCTAAGCCATGACTAATAATTTGTATTTACCTAATTAATAAAAGCAAAGTCCATTTGGGTTGCCCTCATAGCTGGAGGTTTGGTAGAAAGTTCGGTAGAGAGAAAGGTTGGTTTATTATAGGATTAATAAATCAATAGAAATAAAAGATATGGTTTGTTAATATATTAAAGTGATAATATATTAATTTGAAACTATATTGATTGATTGATAATTAATCAGGAATTAATTGGATTAATTCCTGTGGCATTAATTAGATTAATCAGGAAGTCAAGGATTAAAGTCGTACAAATTCAATAGTTGAATTGCGGCGCGCGGCGCGCCAATGTAAAGGCCGCGACGCGCGTACATATTCGTACGAATTCAATAGTTGAATTGCGGCGCGCGGCGCGCCAATGTAAAGGCCGCGATGCGCGTACGTATAATCCGAAAAATGGCTGACGGCTAGGGTTTCTTGTTTCCCTATAAATAGGGAACCCTAGGCCTCATTATAAGTTGCTCATTCTATAATTCTCTCTGGAATTTTCGTCCACCCTCTGGCTCCCTGGGTGTGATCTCATTTGAGGCAGGACACTTGTGCTGCTTAGCTTCAAGATTAAACTAAATGTTAGTTTTTTCTGATTTATTCTTTTAGTTAATTTTTGTTTGGCCTTTAGAAATTAGTTACATGTTCAAAGTAAGAAAACATAGATCTTTTCTAGGTTGCATGTGAACTTAGGTTATTTAGTTCATGGTTGCGGAAAACCTTTCACTTCTTTGTTTCTTTCATGCCAATTCATTACACTTTGCAATGACAAGAAACTCCATTCATGGGGTTATGCATCTTGAATCTCATCAAGACCATATTGGCAGAATTCTGATCTGTCTAATAGATGTTCACAACCACCTGAGTATGTTGTATCTCTTAAAGTCTTTCTTAGCGAACCGTTTCTTAACACCAAGTCATTACACTTTGTAATGATAAGAGACGTTTCCTAGAACCAGTTTGTAACCCACATACAATGATAGCAGATAACAACGATACTCCCACTGGCTTTGACACCGTTATATGACTCTTTCGGACTATTCACAAAATCCAGAACTTATGGCATATTTTGCGAAACCGAAAATCCAAACCTTTCCGACATATTAAAGGAAATCTTTCAGGCTATTCACAAAATCCAAACCTTTTGGCCTATTTTGAGAATCCGAATATCCTTTCTTGCGAGATGCCCATGGGATGAATCCCGGGCCCATGTACCTTTTGTAATGGCATGCTCTATGTGAGTCCATATTAGTGTGCCGGTAAACCACACACGCTCCACTAACGACTCACACTATGCCACGCAGAATCCTCTCGGATTACATCTTCTATTGAGAGTGCATCTCTCAGAATCAATTGCTTGACTCCAAGTGATGACTCATTTAACCAGATGTTTTGTAAGTACATTTCTATGTTCCCTTCTTTTGATGATTCAATTACTCCCACTGGTTCCTAGACCAGTTGTAAAGATCAATCAAGCTGTCACATAGACTGTGTCTCGTGGTAAGGTTCTCTTACTTGGCAGCAACTGGGCTCACCAATGCTTCCAGCAGTCGGATTACTTATCCGTACCAACTTTAGTGTTTTACCACTACCCGGTATATCACCCAAATCATAACTCCTTATGACAGTGAAAATAACTACTGGTCAAGCGAAAAGAGGGTATGTCAGTTTTAACAGGAATCTAATTCCTGGTCAAGTCCCAGTGGTGACTAAAGGTTCTTTCACTTGGCTAATCCCTGAACTCATTCATAATTATTCTTACTCCCACTGTTTCCTTAGAACTTGAGTTCTTTCTAAAAGTACTCTTCTTTCAAAGGATAACCGGAGTGGTCAATGAAACGACATTGCTGATCAGTTTCAGGCTTGTCATGAGATTCAGACGAATGCTACATGACCCTGGACTTTCTATGTACTAGTGGGACGATCCCAGCTTTACATTTCAGACAGTGTCAACATAACCTACTTAGTCTAAGATGTGGTCGGCATATGGCTTCTGCGGTCTGACTGGTTGAATATTCAATTCATTGAAATATTAGTCGGAAATGTATCCAGTGTATCTTATACACCGAGGATCAAAACTATTTCGATCAATGCTCCATCATCTTCCCTAAGACACATTATAACCATTAGTGTTCTTGGAAGAGGATAAACTGTGAAACATTTTCTCAATCTATGTTGTTACTCAGGTTCTGTTGATCTTATGCTTCCTTTGAAATCTTTGAACACTTCAAGGTTCCAATCAATCGCTTATTCCGATAAACGAAGCCATATTTGTCAAACCATTTGGCAAATATCATGAAGCATAACTAATCGTGTTCTGTTCGAAGATTCGAGCAATACACAGTAACTTATGTGTCTGTTGCTCAAAATCTTAATACTTTTACATCTCCATGTAAATTTATGACTTTGTTAATATTGTTCAAGACATGCAATCATCACCTGACTCCAAGTCAACTGATTCCAAAATCCTATCCATTGGATCTTTGGGCGATTCCTTTCCTGCCACAATTAATTTTATTAAGCACTCAATTCATCATGTGACTCTAAGTCAAATGATTCCAAAGTCCTGTCCAACTGGACCTTTGGTTGAAGTGATTCTCATAAAATTCATTTTAACAATCATAAAGAACAAAATTTATAAGTCCAATCCCATTGGACGTATCAACATTCAAGTCATTACCATTTATGCCATTAACACATTCACACAACATTTCGAGGACAATTAAAATATTTCATTAAATCAGAATTATCCTTAGAACAATGTTCAATGCGAATCTATGTTAAATGTATCTATAAACCAATAACAAGAACAAATATCTAGCTTAACTCCAAAAATGCACGAGATCCATATCCAATCTGAATATGCTCCTGTGCGACAACATCCCGCATCCTACAGAGTCCGTGCATACAGAGCAAATGTGAGAAACACATCCTGTATCAAGGAAATGAGGATCAGGTATTCTGAGTTTTAAGATATTACTAAGTTTACCAAACAGTTTGGCTTTAGAGCATTTTTCCAATCTTTCTGTGACTGTGTCCCACCTTATGGATTCCCAGTTTGAAACATCGAACAATCGGTCCAGACGATCTGGATCATTTCTTGATGCACTTTAATACTGGACTTAATCTTGAAACAGCTGAATCAATAGAACTATGCTTCTCCATGAGCGACTCATTTAGAGTCGACATTGAATGCATTTCCATGATTGTCTTATCCGGTTACCCTTCCTGTTCATCTGGATGAACGGATCAGCGAGTTGAGCTAATGCTTAACTCCCGATCACAAAGGGAAACCAGTTTTATACTGTTTGCCTATGTATCCCTCAGACTTGGGAACACGCAAACTGGTGCTACTTCCTTCTAGCTTGCAACTTCAAGCTCTTTGAAGATCCTAGTTCGTTCCCTTTATCAACCAGTTCTCGGAACCTTTCCTCAACTAGCTGTGCTAACTTATCTGACCCCAGGAATTCTAAATCCCTACGGAACTCGGGGTCAATGATCAATAGCATAATGCAATGAACTTCCTTGGACTGAATAGTCAAGGAGTCATGCTCATCACAAGCTGCCGTATGATGTCATGTGTAGGAGCGGACACTCAGTCGGATATGGTTTGCCAGTAAAACTAAGAACTATTCTCTAATTGCAAAATCATATCACATAGTTCAGGCCAGTCAGCCTTACCATACTAAATAGGTGCTTTCTGAAGCTCTCAGAAATGGGTGAAGGAGGAGAATGACACTTTCTTCAGACATATATAAAATTTGAATTTATTAGTTTAATTAATCCTTTTAAATAATTACCCAATTTATTATTTAACAAGGCTAGGATCCAAAATACCCCAACTATGCTGTGAAGAGGGATGTCGTAGTCACAACACAGTGGCCATTAAGGTAGATAACTTTTATCAATTTCAGTCTAATGAAATTCCTAGATCTGTGAGACTCATTGAACTATTCAATGGCATGTTTAATCTCGGATATGCCCCACCGTTTGTGACTGGGATGCCGAGGATCACAAACTGTAACACCCGGCTTTTAAAACAAAAACACCCCTGAAAAATTTTCATTTTTAACAAAGGTTTCAGTACTTAAAACCATAAACAAAGGGGTATATTTTAATAAGAACGGGTACAAGCGTATCAAGGAGAGTGTAAAATACCGTAGTCTCCTTTGAAGCCGGGCTGCTACTGACAGCATCTAAGAGTCCTACTTCTCGAGTCACAGACTCTATCTATTCCCTTATCAGGATCATGCTAACCTGCAGGGACATTTAACAAACGGTATGAGCTACAAAGCTCAGTGAGTAATCATTTCTGCAAATAACACATATAAAAATACAATCATGTATTTGTCTGGATATCGAATCCAAACTCCTAGCCTTACTGGCTGACCAAATATCTTCTAGGATTTCACATCCTAATCTGTAACCTTACAGGCTGAATCACAAAACCTGTAATTATCAAGCTACGTCAGTTATTTGCACATATAATCATGTCTAACCATTTCTGTCCCATGTTTCTTAGTCACAATGGACTGCATCATATGTCATGGCTATTTAAGCCGCACCCTATGTCATAGCTATATAAGCTGCACCAAAACATTATCAATATATAAATCATAGCCCGAAGGCCGCACCAGAATATCATAGCCATATAGGCCGCACCAGTTGGATATAAAATCCAGAAATCATAGCCATATAGGTCGCACCAGTTGGATATAAAATCCAGAAATCATAGCCATATAGGCCGCACCATGTACCTGTAATAATATCATACAATACAAAATCAAATATGGCTCACGGGTTAGCCCGCTGTTGCCTTGGCTCACGGGTTAGCCCGCTGTTGCCTATATAAATTTAACTCATCAGAATAAACTGTGGCTCACGGGTTAGCCCGCTGTTGCCTAGACTCACGGGTTAGCCCGCTATTGTCTATTTAACAGTTTACATAGATATATTGACTCACAGTTCCGTTCTTGTCTATAACAGACTCACGGCTTATCTGGTCTTGTCGTATATCAAATCATATACTCTGTCAAAATTTGTCCCCAAAATCATTTCCACCTGCAGCTGCTCTTTTAACAATTATCACACCGGATAACAGTGAGATTACTCACCTGGATGCTAGCTGCATTTAATTCCCGGTTGTTTCTTGCCTTTGCGTGCACCACAACCATTTTGTCCCATACCTATTTATCCATTTATATACCAAATGATAATAGATTAATAATCATCTAAATTGACTCTAATACGTAAGAGTCCAATATTATATCATTATAAACAATGCCTAGATAATAAACTTTACATTTACTATCTTTATGTGAATTTTACTATTCACCGAGGCATTCGTATCGATCTACAGTGCCCCCGAGGGGTCGAAAACTCAATATAAAATTTTTCCCAAACTTTTCAGACCATAACGAGCCTACGGTTCAAGTTTGAGGTAAAACGGACAAGCCAAACAAAAGTTAGCGTTTTAAAGTCCCTGTCTGCTCGGCGCACCGCGCCAGGGGCTGGGCACACCCCGCCCTGGTCCTGGGCGCACTGCGCCTGGCGCCTGGGCAGTCTCCTGATCAGTCGCGATTTGTGCACTGTAGCACGCAGTTTTGGCCCATTAAGTCCTTATTTCTGTTCTTAATCGTTTGGGGTTTGTTTCTAGGCTAAAACCTTATATCAAAACAAGTTTTTCAACCATTCAAAACAACTAAATCAATCAATATGAAGAATTAGGGTTCTTAGTCCCAAAACCCCAAAACTTCAAATTCATCACAAATAGCAATCTACTTCCATTTTCTTGAATTAAGTCCTTTTAGCATGACTTAATGGAAGCATTAAACCATTTAAACTACATAATCATAACTGAAATGTACAAATTTCAGTTTCTATAAAACCAAACCAAGAACACTTCAAGAACTTGGTTAAAATCAAGTTTACTAACCTTGATTAACATAGGAATCACCAATTCCAAGCTATGATTCCAATTCCTTGCCTCAAGCTTCATGATTTCTGCAGAATTTTGCTCCCAAAATCGTTCCCGTAGCTGCACAAATGGCCAGTCAAAGAGAGAGTCAATCTCTCTATTTATACCTCAAAACTTTACAATTTTGGTCCCTAAGTTCCATTTCTTGAACTTTGACCACAATAATCAAGTTTTATTACAATAAAACTTTCATTCTTTATACATTTGCCACAAACAACAATGTTTTTCATATTTGGTCCTTCACATGGTCAAATGACCAAATTACCCTTTCGTGGTAAAATGACCAAAAATCAGTTTTTATAACATTTTAAGTCCAAAACTCAAAATATTATTTCAAACTAAATTCTTTTCTGTCCAAAAGACCAATTTACCCTTCCAAGGTAAAATGACCATTTTACCCCTTTTTATATATATAATAAAAAGAGTGTCTTGGCGTTACACAAACCGGGTGTGAATAACCATGCAAATTAGCTTGGTACTCTCGGGGTCCATTATCATCTCAAATTGATGTACCGGTTAACCACACACGCTCCATCAACAATGATAACACCCGAGAAACCCATTGCCACTCTTTATGAACCCCCATTGGTGTGCCGGTAACCCACACACGCTCCACCAACGTTTCATAAAGTGCAATGTGCAATTTCATGGGTTAGCATCAAATTCACATTTTTTCTAAAGTAACTAGATTGGGAATTGTTGTAAGGGTTCTAGTACTTTGATCATTATACTTTTAATGATTAATCGGTCCTATCAAAACTGTTCGGCTAACGACCCTCCACTGATCAGGCGAGCGGTGAGTGAAAGTGAACACCCATTAGACTGCCATTTTACAGGCAGTCTCCTTTTACCCACTTTATAGATCAGCTTCGTGAATGAGGCCTACTAATGATTTGACTAACCAATTTATCTTATACATATAGTATTAACTTTTAATAATATATATAAGATGTATTTTAAATCTTAAAATATTCCTGGTTTATCTTTTAATTTCCTGAAATTTAACTATTAAATTTCAAATTAAATTAAACCTTTAATTTGATTTAATTTATCTTTTAATTAAACTATTAATTAAATTAATTAAATCTAGATATTTTAAACCTTTTAAAATATTTTAGGATTTATCCTTTAATTTTTCGAAATTTAACCATTAAATCAAAATTAAATTAAATCCCTTGAATTATCTTTTAATTAAACAATTAATTAAATTAATTCAAATATAGATAGGTTTTTCCAAATTAATCAAATCAATTTAAACTTATCTTAAACCCCTAATTTTAGAAAAACAAATAATGGGTTTAAGGTTATCCATTTAATTAAACAATTACAGTTACCAAAAATAGAAAACCTCCTAAAACCCTAATAGGCATTTTCGAAAAATACTAAGGGGGGGGGGGATTAGGGTTTCCAAAACCCTAATCCTAGAAATCGATCCAAGAAATAATTAGGGTTTATAAGCTTTAAACCCTAATTTTAGGAAACCTATTACAGCAATTCAACAAGAAAACAACCAAATGCTCTGGTACCACTGAAAGGTTTTCCACAACCATGAACTAAATATCCTAAGTTCACATGCAACCTAGAAAAGATCTATGTTTTCTTACTTTGAACATGTAACTAATTCCTAAAGGCCAAACAAAAATTAACTAAAAGAATAAATTAGAAAAAACTAACCTTTAGTTTTAATCTTGAAGCTAAGCAGCACAAGTGTCCTGCCTCAAATGAGATCACACCCAGGGAGCCAGAGGGTGGATGAAAATTCCAGAGAGAATTATAGAATGAGTAACTTATAAAGAGGCCTAGGGTTCCCTATTTATAGGGAAACAAGAAACCCTAGCCGTCAGCCATTTTCCGGATTATACGTACGCGCGTCGCGGCCTTTACATTGGCGCGCCACGCGCCGCAATTCAACTATTGAATTCGTACGAATATGTACGCGCGTCGCGGCCTTTACATTTGCGCGCCGCGCACCGCAATTCAACTATTGAATTTGTACGACTTAAATCCTTGACTTCCTGATTAATCTAATTAATGCCACAGGAATTAATCCAATTAATTCCTGATTAATTATTAATCAATCAATATAGTTTCTAATTAATATATTATCACTTTAATATATTAACAAACCATATCTTTTATTTCTATTGATTTATTAATCCCATAATAAACCAACCTTTCTCTCTACCGAACTTTCTACCAAACCTCCAGCTATGAGGGCGACCCAAATGGACTTTGCTTCTATTAATAGGTAAATACAAATTATAAGTCATTGCTTAGACACCTAATGCAACAATTTTTTCAATCCCAATGCTAAAAATTGTCCTCGCAGTCCTCACCGATTTTTGAGTCCTCACCCGATCCTAATTTTATATATATATATATATATATATATATATATATATATATATATATATATATATATATATATATATATATATATATATATATATATATATATATATATATATATATATATATGTATGTATGTATGTATGTATGTATGTATGTATGTATGTATGTATATATATATATATATATATATATATATATATATATATATCATTTTCTGTTCTCATATGTTTATGTTTTGATTAGAAGTAATAACTAACATGTCACACTTAGAAATGAATTACAAAAACATCTGTCAATACTAATACTTTCTTCAAACAACATCATGTATTAATATCAAACTACTAACACAAGCGACTAAGCAACGACTAGTTTATCTTAGGGCAAACAATATTAAAATAGACTACTCACGTTCATATTTGTATTAGGCAAACATAAAAATATAAATTAAATAAATTTTTTGGTGTATACCAATACCAACATGTACCAACCAAACTTGGTGGTAGCTAAGAAAATTGGTATCAAGTATACTTGGTTTGATACTGGTAATTAAATTTCTCTACCAATTATAGTTGATACGGTAGACGGTATAAAAAAAATAGTTGATAACGTACCAATTTCATCTATAATTATTAGTATTATAGAACCCTTGCATGAGGTTATAGACACGTAGTCCAGTCCCCATATTAAAAAAAAATAAAAACATAAAGTACTAAAATATTTTCCAAAACCTTTTGCTTAAATTATATATATCGTTTACACATGGGTATCTAAAAAATCGCTTTTTTGGTTTCTTTTCATTCAATTAGAAATAGATATCGAAGTGAATTACAAATGGAAAGTATAAATTAAAATATTTTAATCAATCAAATAAGTTAAAAAGTTTTTCCTTAGTCAAACGTATCAAACTGACCTAGAGGACATCAAATTTGAAAAAATAAAAATAAAAAAATCGTCTAATTGTTCAAGTTGCATATTGATAGTGGACCATTGATTTCACGATAATAATAAAAATACCATTCTTAATATTTTTCTCGTACTCTCGACGTCCCCTTCAACTGTTTTATATCCTTTTTTGTCGGAAGTATACATTTACCACATCCCGCACCATTTTTTAGGACATCGAATGCAAGCTCTACATCTTTCCCTGTTGATTAGTGTCTTTCCTTGAACAATTGCCGCTTTTCACCGGTTGAGCATCTGAATGACTTCACAAAGGTAGCATACTTAAGGTATATCCTATCAACAAGATAATACCCAAACCTATGCCATTTACTGTGAATAGACACTCTGATGCTTTTCCATTCTTCATGTCACAATAGATAGGAGGATGATTGATGATATTGATGTCGTTCGTGGATCCTAGACAACCAAATAATGCATGTCAAAACCAGAGGTCTTTTGAGACAACTGCTTCTAACATAACTGTTGCATGCGAATGATCACCTCGCATGCATTATCCTAGCCATGCAACCGGAGAATTTTCCCAAGCACAATGTGTACAATCTAGGCTCCCTAGCATTTCAGGCAACCCATCACCCGTTTCATTCTATTAATTGAAGAAAAAAATTATTTTTACTATTTGTTTTTCCAAATTTTGAAAATTTAATAATTTTTTCTTTTTTTTCACGGTTTCATTCATTCATGAATAGAAAAAAAATATAGTTTTATGATTTTGTTGATTTAATTTTTTTTTGCAGTATTTTTATAGTGATTATAAAAAATTCTTTCGTAATCATCAATGAATAAAATATATATAAAAATGAACTTTTTGAGAATTTTTAAAAATTGTATTTGATATGAATGTGTTAATCACGAATGATTACAATTAAGATAAATAATAAAATGAATAAAGTACAATAAAAATATAATACAATTGTAATCATAACACAAATATATAAAGGAAACGATAGATTTGTAATCATTAATGAATAAAAGACAATGTAAAAGAAAAAAAAAACTAGTTTAGCTGTAATCACAAATGAATAAAACAAATATAAAAAATCTGATTCATTAGTAATAATTATGTTGCAGTCCCGATGATTATTCTTGCTTTGATTTTTGTTGTTGCTGCCATCACACCCAAGAGAAAGAGGGGCACTCGTGATCATTATTATTATTGGATTCACACCTGCAAAATCAAGTTCAATGACATTAAAAATAAAAACAACTCATAAATTATAATGTTATGTATTTGCATATGCACTGATTATTACAAATGATAATAGAAAGTAGATGTTACACTGTTAATCATCAATGATGAATACAAAGTAAAATGAAAAATCTTATTTATTCATTGATGAATACAAAGTAAAATGAAAAATCAATGAGTATTCCTTACATTAATGATTAAAATTGAAAATATATAATCATTTAAGTAAAAATCATCGGTGATTAATAATCATCTATGATTAGAACTAAGTCACATATAAATAATTACATTATA